>OW026368.1:13373700-13641200 GCA_932273885.2 Leucozona laternaria
ATCCGGGCCAGCGGATTTATGCATATCAAGGTCTTTAAGAACTCTTGCAACTGCACGAGTGCGAAAGAAGATTCGTCCCATGAAATCATTAGCGCTCTCAAGTACAGGAGGAGTCATAACACTTACTGGTAACGTCGAATTAACAGCAAACTGTGCTGCAAGCAAATTGGCTTTCTCTTACAAGCTAACAGCAGAGGTGTCATTGAAAACGAGCGTCGGAACCGAAGACGAAGTAGTATTTCGTATGTTTTTTGCATATGACCAAAAATTTTTACTACTTTTGGGACATTGTAGTATTTTTTGTCTTAATTTTTGGTCATGCAAAAATTTTGTTCGTCGAATATGGACGTTACAGGTCTTTCTAGCTTGTTTGAACCTATTCCGGTTTTCCTCAGTGGGGTTGGCCTTGTAACTACGGAAACTTACTTCTCTAATCCGGATAGCTTCTTTACAGCTCGAATCAAACCATAAGTTTTCTTTTTTTTTAAGACTTTTATTTCGAATAACCCATATATGGGGTGCTTAGATCAAGATCAAACGGCCTTCAAGTACCATTGTTTTTGGTCCTAAAAATTAAAAAAAGTAACAGGGCTAAGGTTAAAAAGCGCTAACACGCATATTTATTTTAATTTAATAGCAAGGTGACCAAATGGGTCGTAATTTGTGACTAAAAGTGTTTTGTATGGATAGATCTTTTGAGGTTTAGTGGAGGGGTGGGTGGAAGTATTTAAAATTTTAGGCATTAATGGGTTTTTTGATATTTGGTGAAATTTTATTTTTTTAATAAGACTAGATTTTTAAATGAACTAATAAGAAGAAACTGAAGGATATAATCGAATTTTGATTTCGAAAAGACCGTTGAGCGAACCAAACTTTACCCAACTGATAATTCTTGAGTACCTAAATGTATTAATTTACATACATCATATTTAATTAACAAGTCGTGTAACGGTTTAAATTTTAAATCAATTGAAAACGCAGAAAACTGAATCAATTTTATGCCTTCTTGGTAAATTTTAAATCATAATCCATACCATTGAGAGTAACCCGATATATTATAAAAGAAAAACTTCTAAATCAACCGATATATGATTGGCATAAATAAATTATAACTTCCCCTCTAAATAGGGACTTTTCAACGTTTGGTAGCCAAAATTGAGTCTACCGATTCAGTGAACAATCAGCCAATACCCGTACGTCAACAAAACCCAAGATCTACCGAAAACATCGCCAATATTCGTGAGAGTACGGACTTTTCCCAAAACGACGCGATAATGGCATTACCATCGCCCCATCAACGGAGTATATAAACGATGATAAACAATTTATTTTAATAGAAATTGGTTGATATTCATATGGTTGCAACAGAACGGTCCTACATGCCACAAAGGAAACGCCACAATGGACATTCTGCATGAACGTCGCATTGACGTTGACGTGCATTGGCTACGAAGATCGTGCGACTTAAAATTTTTCTTATGGGATATCCTGAAGTCGCAGGACTATGTGAATAAACCACAATCGACCGATACCCTTAAGGTGAACGTAACACAGGCCATCGCTTAAAATCAGCCTGATCTATATCCACAAGAGTCATTGAAACAAGCGGAAGTGGGCAT
This sequence comes from Leucozona laternaria, assembly GCA_932273885.2. NCBI lineage: Eukaryota > Metazoa > Arthropoda > Insecta > Diptera > Syrphidae > Leucozona > Leucozona laternaria. The sequence goes on from OW026368.1 coordinate 13,375,320, forward strand.
TTGAACGATGTCATAATGTACAGCTTGTTTCATTCCTTCTCAACATCTACCCGCTCTTATTGAAAAACCTTTAGATTTATAACTAGAGTTTAAAATATCAGATCTTTTAGATGAAAATATTTAAAGAAAGGTTAAATGACTCGCTATACTTTCGTGGGTAAAAATAAATCCACTTTTGGTTTTTTTTTCTAAATAGCTTAAGGGTTTGGTTGGTGTTTTGACATGTAGCGAAAGGGGACATGAAAGTTCAATAATGGGATGCGAGGCAAAGTGATAGAAGGCAGATCGCGCTAAATATTAGCTGCAATGCCAATAGTTCATAGCCGGGTGGTATGCAGCTGCAGCTAAGAAAATTCAATTTTTGCTTCTTACTACATACCCCTTATTTACAATTTATTTGTTGGTTTTTGTCTCCACTTGTGTCGGTGTTATAAATGCAATACATTGAAATAAAATCACAGCTTTAAATTTTTCTTCGCTGCATTGTAGCTGCGCTAGTCGGGCCTCTGCAACCATACCTCAAGAGATTTTTGTTTAAATTCAACATTTATCTAATTTCGTGCTTTTTGATAAAACTTTTTTTTTTTTTGATGAATTACCAAATCCTAATCTATCTTTTTATCTAAATAATTCGGGTAAAAATAGATGAATATTAACCAAGAATCAAAAGAGTCTTTATAAAAATATCTGTGGTGAAAAGGTATTTTTTTTAAACAGAATTCATCAATCTTAAATCAGTTGTGACAATTTAAGTTTCTGTCGTGCGATGTTTTCTATGATTTATCTGCTGATTTGCTAAATTTATACTTATATCAATTTAGCGAAGTAACTTCTCAAAAAGGGATACAAAATTGATATATTGAATTGTTTATGGCTTACTAATTTGCCATTCATCAGTCCTGAATTAGTTGTGACGTTTTCAAATGTGTCGTGCGATGTTTTCTATGTTTTTTTTTGGATTTTGTATTGCTAAATTATTTTTATTTTGCAAAATGCATATGAATTAAGGCAAAAATTTGTTTCTATGTTTTTTTTTTTTTAATTTCATGAATTGAGCGAAAAACCAAAAAACATAGAAACTTAAGTATTTTGCGCTTAATTCACACTAATTTAGCAGTACAAAAAGAAAAGACAACATGAATTTAGCAACAACAAAAAAACATAGAAAACATCGCACGAAAAAACCTTAAACCTTCACAACTCATAATTTCTAACTGATCAATATGATATAACTATATAGATATTCAAACAATAATTATAAAAGTCACCTTTTTAAATAATTTAATTTATTTCGGAAAATTGTTAAAATTAAAATAGTAAAATAAAAATATAAGTACAAGCGATGAAAAATTAATAGACGATTGTGAACTGAGATTGTAGTAGTTTTCGATGAGCCTTGTAGAAAGAAAAAGGGCAGAGCTCTGGAGTGTAGCTCCCTTTATTGTCCTATTTTACCTGTTCTATATGTTTGTAAATATAAAAATATGTGTGTTTATGTTTCCTCTTATTTAATAATTAAATTTGACATAAAGCATAGCCGTTAGCCTTTTGGTGAATGTCCCCCTGCCTCATTCTTGTCAGGTAACACCTATGGCTTTTCGTTCAATGTCCTTGGTTATAAATAATATCATTTACCCCTCTTCGTCCATCTTAAATAAAACATCATCCAGCTTTCGATATGCGCAAATATATTTTTCATTTCCTTTTATTTATTCGTTTTTTTTTTTTTTTAATATTTATTCTTCGTTTATATTTCATTTTATTTTAATACTTTCTCTGGTTTTTCTTTCATCTATAATACAATTTAATTTTTTTTTTTGTATTTAATCGCTAGAACTACAGCTAAAAGATAAAATTTGAATTATTCTTTGTTTTTGTTTCCTCAGTAAGACTTGTTAAATAATTTTTTCTTTCCATTATTTTTTTTTCGATTTTAAATTTTTTTATACAATCACAATGTTTATCTTTTGTCAGTTTTGTCTGTTTTTTTTTTTTTGAAATGTAATTTTACTTTTTTCTTCCTTCATTTTGTTTTTTTTTTGTTGTTGTTGTTGTTGTTGTTTTTTTTGTATTAGACTGAGTGTATATAATTTTTTTGTATTCTTCTAAAATATCAGCATTTGTTGTTAATAATTTTATTTTATTTATAATTTTAGAGATATCAAAGTTTCTAAAACTCTTTAGAAGGAGAACAACGTGTTTTATAGTATAGTTAAGTAATTTTAATATCTTACAACAAAATTAATACATACTCGTTTGTTTATAAATTTTTTTTTATCGGAAGTATCCGAGTTCTTGGAATTTATGTAATAATTTAAATAAATTTAAAATAGAGTCAAAAAATATTTTATAATTGAAAAGGAGATTTTAGATATTAATTTTCGTTTTGTTGTTAATATAATGAAAACATTTTAAATTTAAATATATATTTATAGATATATGTATGAATGTTGGTATATTTTACAATTCAAGAAATTGTTTTTTTGTAATTTAATTATAGTTATATTTTAGAGAGATTTTGTGCTTTAAAGACACACGACAAAAATGATATTTATTTTTTGGTTGAAATTTTGTATGTTATGTTTTTTAATGATTTATGATTTAAGTTTTAATGAATATAGGTAGGAATATGTATAGGTTTTTTTTTTTATTATTATAGGGCTTATGAGTTGTTGTTCCATTTGTGAAGGATTGTTTTTGATGTTAAATGTACACAGGGCAGCCGCATGTCTCCAGAATGTTTGAATTGTTATTTTAAACTGAAAATTGATCCCTCCTTTGAAGACTTATCGGACTTGTCGATATACCCACATTATCATAGCTTCAAGATGTTAATTGTCTAAAAGATTATAATTATATTTCAAAATCTAGAATCTCCTGGACTTGTTTCCAAGAAATTTTATTTGAACCGGATTGGAAAAAAAAGAAAATATAAAACATTGGCTTCTGAGCCTGAGAGCTCCAAATTTTATCCATTGAGAATAAAATGTAATGAACCGTTTTTTTTTTGCCAACAAGTCTAGGTACAGGTGCATTTATAAATGCTTCTAGTGCATAAGTTATCTGAAAAATTAAAAATAATGTTAAGCCTGCTCCTTTTCTTTAACTAATATACCTCCACCTGACGTTTTCATTTGAGCTATAGGTATGTGTATTAGAAGAAAAGGGCTTACGATTATATAATTAAGTTTTAACCAGTCATTTAGAAGAATTCCAGGTTTCTAGAACTCTACACGAACAAAATCAGAAGAAAGTGTTAAAAAAATTAATATAAGATTCGAATGCTAAAATGTGTGGTCAAATTTGTGATTGACTATGCTTTAGTCGAAAGACGCCTTGACTGTTAGATTTGAATTGTGGGTTAAGGCTTCACCCTATGCAGCATTCTTTTCTCTATTCCCCCAGATTCAACTAGATGCCACCCTTTGGTATTAATTACCTTATTCTAAATTCACTGTTCCAAAAATTACTTTTCTATGATTGTATTCGTTTTGATTAATGTCTTGCAGTCAACGTAGCACTTAAAAGAACTTAAATTTTACAAATATAGTCTGTTAACGCAATGTTCTTTTCCCTTTCTTTAATTTCTATAAAATTGTTAAAACAAATATAATGTTATACACATAAATCTTTAATCTGCTTTATGTGTATTCTTGGACCACGTTTTATACGAACTGGAGGAACTAAACACTTCCCCTACAGCAGTATTAAAAATGTAAATTTTTACACCTGATGTCAAGATACAAAGTCATTTAAAATGCTGCTAAGGGAGCCATTGTGAGTTTTTGCCAATTATGAGCAGGTAAGTGGAATGGAAACAATTCAAAGTTTTAGGGAACCTTAGAGACTCATAAAATGACATTAAGAATATTTAATTGAGAAATTCTGAGTAATAAGAAAAAGTGGTGCACGAGACCATTTGCAAAATATATTCAACCAACCCATCAACTAATATTTTGAAGTGTCTAGAACATTCAAAAAACGTACAGTCCGGATCAATGTAATTGAATATAAAATCTGCATTAGGACTGGGATAGAACTGATCATGTCATTGCAAAGTGACATAGGTTAAAGTTTCAACGTTTAAGTCAAAAAATCACGAAGTCTTCTACTTAGCTGATTTATTTATTTCAGTAGTACCAATATAGAATTTTTACTTAAAAAAAAAAAAAAAAAAAATAAAAAAATGTTTGTTTTAAAGTTGGTGAGAAGACAAAAGCGTTTTTGTTTCATAAGGCAAGAAATCGTGTTTTGTTTTCACACTCACATAAGAACCAAAACACAATGAAGCAAACAAAATCGTTTCACTTTTCTGTTTTGTTTGGTGTGTGTTTGATGTAAGACAAAACAAATTGTTCAACGAAATCTTCCAAACAATCAAAACGCCAGTGGCAAACAAACACCGCAACAGCAAAATTTGGTTTCTGAAAACAAAGTTCCAGCCATCTAAACAACGAAACATATTTTTCGGTTTCGTCTTTGATTGTTTGTGTATTGTTTTGTCGTGTGTGGTGTGCATTGTTGCACCACAAGTATGTGTGTTATAATGAACAACGATGCCGGTTTACAACTAAATGATTTTATTCAGTGTGCGTTGGCGGTATACAGAGCCATTTTTTTCGACCAGTCATAGAAACATAAAAACAAAAACATGTTTTATTTGTTTTGCCTGGTTGGTGTTTGGTTTATAAGAATCAATGGGTTCTTGTTTCATACATTTAAAACATAAAACACGTTTTGCCACATTCGGTGTATTTTCAGCTTTACAATCAATGTCCCAAAATTGTAAACAACATAGCCTGATACTTACTACTTAACAATTTTCTGCCTTTAAATTTCTTTACTTAAGTGTTCTCAGTTTTAGATTTCTGGTGCCTTAATAAACTCCAGCTGAACACGCCTTAGACAGTTCGTGCAAAATAGTAAGCAAACATAATTTTTTGCGATTGTCAAAGTGACATTTATGAAGTTAATATATGATACAGAAAAAAAAATAAAATATGCATTTGGTGTTTCGAACTTTAATAAAATATGAAAAAGATAGTTTTGGTGCTTACTCGTTTAAAATTTGAAACTAAAAATATTTTAAAATCGTACTACGAGTAAATCCTCTAAAATTGTGCTCCACTTTCTTTTTTTTTTGCACACATGTATGTATGTATTTATATAGGATGGAGATACCTATCTATGTATTTCCGAATAAACAAAATTCCAATGTTTTCTCTATTAGGCTGATTTTAGGTTTATATTTTTTAAGTCTTTTAAATTCTATCGCAATAAGAAAAGTGACCTACACAAGTCTATTTATTTATAGGATTAATTCGACTTCAGGAGGATTTTGTTAAAACTTATGTTCTTCTCGTTTGTTGTAGGTACTTCTGCGTCCTCGGTAAATTCAATAGAACACTCAAAGCTATAAAAATCAAAATCAAAATCAATTTCAAATGGAATTTAATTGGTTATCAACATATAATAATTGAATTTAAAACATTTTGTAGCCCTCAAGTGTGTCTACAACAATCTAAATTTTATGCCAGCCTCTTCTATTAGTATATAGGTGTGTAAGTAAATCAATTGAATTCCATCACGTAGCCTAGGTACATTAGTGTATCCCTTATTTTACTATGCCAATCCCAACCTGAGAATATTTATAATATCCATCATCGCATTGATTCCACACCATAAAAACCTCCCCTTTGTCCGTTTGAAATTATTCGTCCAATTTTACCCAATCATTACAATGAACATTCACCTTTCCGGCAATTTGCACACATCATCCTACTCCTATACGATTGCGGGTGTTATAGGGCGCGCGTGGGCGGCAATGTGACGTTGTGAACACAAAACCAGCATTTTTTTGGAACAACAATTTAATTTTGTTAGAGATGCTCATGTAAACGATTTTTGGTTGTTTGGGTGGATTTTGTTTAGAAGAATGAACAGGTAAATGTTTTTTTTTTTTCGTTTCTTTGAAATATATAATTTGAGTAATTACGCAATGATATCATACTCCATGTCACTTGATTGGGTTCATTTTTATTTTTCACAAATTTCTATTATAATATCGCAGTTATTGCATGTTTGAATTAGTTTTCGCTGTAAAAAAAAAACAGTTAAGGTAAATTATTTTGTTTATACCAATCAGGGGTGTTTAATTTCTATGACTTTATTTCCTGCTATTACAGGAACTATCAACTGTAGCTATTAACAACTCTTTAAGTAATTCTCATATGTACATACATATGTACGGAGTTATATGAGTTTATACCAATAATGACGATAGCATAAATGTATTTATCCTAAATAGATAAGCAATTTTAACAATAAGCTCTTCAATTTACTATATTTAGTATGGGCAGATTATCAACTTAAAAGATAATTTGACTTATTATGTTTTTTATACCAATCAGATATTCATTTACCAAATTATTTAAATTTAGTTTTTCAAAATAAAGTAACAGAGGCTGATATAATAAAAGCACAGAAACTGAAAAGGTAAATCTTCTTAGAAATTCAACTCTGAGTATTCTGTATGTAAATTAGACCAGTTTATACCAACTCAATCACTTACAGACTCAAATATTGAGTTATTTCGCTGAAATTTGTTAACAATATTTCACCCACTAATGCCACGCCCATTTTTATTATTTGTTTTAGTTTTTTCCTTATCCAATATCCTTAGAAAGCAAGAATTTTGTTATTCTGAATTGAATCCTTTAATATCTAGATATTGCCATAGAGAATGTGAAAAATGTATACATTTTTGACAATTTTGCTTTAGCTTTCGGATTTATTTCTTTATACCATTCAAGAGTACTCTACAATGTAATTTAAAAGAAAAACTATTCAAAATGGAACACAAATAATTGATATACATAGAAATCATTTAGATTAGACCAGTTTTTACCAACGATCGGATAAATTTAAACATAAAAATAAAACTAGTACTTTTTCCGGCAATTCACCAGATATAGAACCACTTGACATGTGAAAATAATCAATTCATAAAAACTATATACATTTCCAAAATGGTTGTTTATACCATTAAGGTGTACATATCAATTAATGTTCAGCTTTTATTCATGCAAATTTTTCAGATATGAGTGGGAAAATCTATTAGATTAGTTGTAAGGTGATAAAAACTGGCAAAATATTTGTTTTGTTTTTCAAAAATTTCATTCTGAGAATTCTGTTTATGCATTAGGCCAGTTAACAATGTAGAATAGGTGACCTTTTTCTTATTTGTAGAACTATGTTGAATTTAAGAGTCTCGTCGTGAACACGAGAAAATACAAAACATAGTTTATAGATTGACTTAATAACAGAAAACAATTAAAGAAAAATTAGACCAGTTTATACCAACAAGTGGATAGGTCATTAATGGTGTACATAATTGTGAGTGATTACATCAACTACTTACTATAGAAAGACGAGCTTTGGAAATGCTAGCAATATAACAAATTTTAAGACTTTTGGCATTAAGAGTTAGTTTCAAATCAATGTTTATACCAGTCAGGTGTACAAAATGATTTCCTTAAAATCACACAAAAATATTGAATATAAAAGCTTTTCTTGGAATATTTGTAAAAATACTTTCAAATTGGAGAATTTCGAAGATATATCATTTATTTGGTATAATCACGCAAAATTCACTTAAAGATAAAATTGTTTCTTCTCTGGAGAAGAAAAAGAAAATTTTAGAAATTTGAAAGTGACACCAGTAATCTCGGGGCTTAAATATATTTTTGCACAAAATGATTGGTTTCCTCCCAAAAAAAAACGACGCGACGGTTAGCGAATTCCATTACCATTAGAATATTTTTTTTTTTTTTTTTTTTAATAGCCCTCAATCAAGTGACGTGGAGTGTATAAATTTATAGATGTGTCCTTTTTTGCGTTGTAAGTAATAATGTAGGTATATGAACGCGCTGTGCTGATTTATTTTTTATGTATGGCTTTGTGTGTGAAATATTCTTGTCTGTATTTAATATAGCTAGTGAATGAGTATGTGTGTGTTTGTGGAAAAAAAAGTGAATATTTATTCAATTATTATTTTTTTGTTTGTCATTATTTTCTTTATCTAGATATCACCCTGCTTATGCAATTTTACATCATGAAGTACAAAACTAAAAATTTCAAAATCTCATTTTAACGAACAATCATTTTCCCTTAAATAACCTTTCTCCCTCTCCCAATCTTCTTAAACTGTGCAGGCTTTTGTTACTTTATATATTTTTTTATTTTTTTTTGTTTGTGTATTTTCAGTTCTACTCCATTTTTTTGTCTTTCCTAACTGTACACCCTTTTTACTGTTTTTTTTTGTTTTACTTTTTTTTCGTTTTACATTCCGCCTTAAGTGCAAATTTAATGGCACTGTCAATCCAAAGCCGCTGCTGGTGTGACATTGGCCTCTTCAGTGGCACTTTGTCGATACCTTAAAAGCTACACGTCCTCGTAGCTGCGACATTGCGGCACAGGTCCCGACCAATTGCCATCGGGCAGGCATTTTGGGCGCTCTGGCGGCCCGGCTGGGCTAAATTCGACAAAGCCTGGTCGACACTGGACACTGAGGAAGTCACCGGAATCGTAATTGAATTTGAGCGGCGCTATTAGACCGTTTGGTGGATCTCCCGGATACGGACACTGAGATTTGCCTGCAAAGATGAAATGCGCCTCTGAGTGTCTCTGCGTCGGAAGGAAGAGATCAATTGATGTGCCACTGTACTTACAGAATGGTGGCGGATGGGACCAGAATCCAGTTTCGGTGCAGACAATGCTCGCCTCACCCACCAGCAGGTGGCCTTCGTTGCAGCTAAACGTCACTAGAGCACCAACAGCGTAGCGACGATGACTACTCGAGCCACTGGTTCCACCGATGCGGCCATTGAGTGGCACTAGCGGTGCCGGACATTGGATAGCTGCGAGATGGAAGAGTAATTTAAAAAGCAAAAATCAAATTAAAATGTTAAATTTATTACTGTTAAACTTCAGGCGAAATTTTTAAGCATTTTGAAGGTGAATTTCACCAGTTAATTAAATTTGTTTAAGAAAATATCTCTGTTGTACCTCCTTAGACACTCAGGCCTGGTATTTCAAAGAAATCGCTTTTTTGAGAATTTTGAAGAAAATCCCCTTAAGCAAGTAGGTACAATTAAGGACAGTTTGCAAAACGTCAAAATCGAGATTAGTAATTATGCCATCAATCGACCAATTGCCATTGTTGAGCCCTTGTCATCGTAATCTTTTTGAAATACTCGATTATTGCAGAGAAGGACAACAATTTAATTTGAATTATTTTTTTACCAATGATTTTGAAGAAATTCCCATTTAATTTAAAATAATTCCGGAAACTTGAAAAAAACAACTAATCGATTAGACCATTTTTAATGGAGATACAGCTTTTCAAAAAAAAAATTAAAAAATTCTGTTCCATTTATTTTGTCCCACAGTGTAAAACTTTTACAATAAAAAGTATATTTTTTTCTTAATTTTAAAACCCAAGAAACATTTTTAGCTGCTTAAATGCTTTAAAGGCGCTTCCAGAGCTAATCTTAAAGCTCGTTTATTTAAGAAAGAGCTCTAGATGCACCCTTAGAGCAATTGTAGAGCTTTCTCACAGCTAATTCATTGAGTTTGAGAGCACATTTTTGCTCGTTATCAGCTTGTTATCAGTGACTAGTGACTTTGAAGCTCTTTAATATAATCATATGATATCCTAAAAGGAGCACTTTTGACAGATTTTTGTTTGTATTAGTTTGTGAAATCCAAATGATAAATAAATATAATAGTAGCACACTATAATTCATGTGTGTAATGGTAGGAAGCGTAAACTTCATTTATTTTGATGTCAACAAGCTAGTTATTATTTATTCCTAGAGAAAATAATGTATCTAATCAATATTTTTCGAGTTAATGCCAGTGAATTTTAAGTGCGCGCTTAGTTTTTTCATAAATGTTTTGAAGGTACTTCGCAAAATTATAACGCGCCTTCCAAATTGTGTATATTAAGCAATGAAATGTGAAAAACATTAAGTTGAACAATATAAAAATTGGGCAAATAAATTTATCGAAGCATGAAATAAAAAGCTTTTTACATTGCATTACATATTGTGTTTTCTATTTAAAGTGAAGATTTTAAATGTTTTTAAATGAATGGAAACAAATATTTCAAATAATTTTCATTTGTGTCGCCATTTTTGTTTTTATGGACAAAATGTCTCTTTAATAGAGCTGCAATATCGCTCTGAGAGCAATGTGTCAGTTCGTCGTTCAGGGCTTTTTAGAAAATAGGGTGTTTTGACAATTGAAAGTAATTTTAAATTGTAGAAATAATTTTTAATTCGAAGACTAGGTACCTACTTTCCATTGAAGTGTATAAAGTTTTATAAGCACCTTAAATTACAGGAGCAAGTACTTTTTAATTTTTTTAGGAAACTGCATAGTTAATTTATTTTAATAAAAAATTGTGAAGTCCGTGTCTAATTTTAATCTTAAGATTTCCCTTATAAAGTGAAATTAATTAATTTATTTTCCACTGTTTCAAGTTTTCCAGTTGAAATAATTTTTGTTCTAGTTTATAACACCCTATAAATCTATAATATGATTGGGAGAATTGTCTTGAAAGAGGATTAGTATTTATTCAGCTTTATATGTGCATTATTGTAGCTCTATTGATGAATTATTTTGACACCAAATTTTGTGCGAGAATATTAGTAATCCAACTCTACAGCCGCTTTCAGTGTAGCTCTGTAAAAGCAATTTTTTGATATTTTAACAGATTATGCGTTAGTGTTTTGCGCATGTGTTGTTAGCAGCTCTACAATGCCTCTATGTATGCTGATATTTTGAGTTTGCTCGTTGCAAGATATCATGAACTATGTTAGAGAGCATATATTTAAATATGGAAGCGTTGTAAAGTTAATAGAGCTAAATGTGTTCTAAAACTTCGAATATAGAACATTATTTTAAAATTTAATGTAGGGAGCTGTGAAATAATCTCCAACAGAGCTGTAGCTTTGGATTTCACTATCTAGGAGCTGTAGAAGAACAGTTTTGATTCTAATAGCTCCAACGATGTTACTTGGGAACTCACATAAAAAAAAATGTATAAGACTGGTGAAATCTACCTTTTTTGTTTATTGGGCCATGTCTTACATTACATATTTTATATACATACCTCTACACCTTGGCACTGGTCCACTCCAAACGCCACTCGGCTCGCACTCCAATCCAGGTGGTCCGTTCAGCTTGAAGCCCCACTGACACTTAAATACCGCCCGACCCCAGGCGGATGTATTAAGCTCGACGAGACTAAGATGCGAATCCTCCAATATCAGACGGGGGCACTGGACAGCCTGGCATGTAGGTGGTGGCGTAGACCAATTACCTGAAGCCAGACAGGTTGAATTTACGGTGCCGTCCACCCGGTAGCCTTGGGGACATCTATAGAGTGCTCGTTGACCCAACTTATTGCCCTCGAGGCGTAATGACAACGGTGCAGCGGGCTCAGTTAGCTGTGGACATGTTGATGTTGCCACAATAATTGAAATGCTGTTAGTTAGGCCACGCGGCGAGGTGCAAGTGAATGTGCCCGAATCACTATTCTGGATGTCCTTGATGGTCAGGCGATATTTCGTGGATTTTTCCTCATGCACTGTCGACCAACCTACAAATAATCAAGCAAGCAAGGGTTCAAGGAGTGAGGATGGTGGCGTGAAGAAGAAGCGGATGGGGGTGTTTTAATTAAGATGAAATGATTCACTCGCCATATCAACCTACCCGTATTGTATTGCATGTACCAGCTGGTCCAGGTCCATTCGGGTGTACCACGAGCTCTCGGATACATGCAGTCCATGTGGATGGTGCTGCTGGGTAGGACAGCCAAAACTCCGGACGGCTCAAAAGCCCCTGAGCCGGAACCAATTTTTATCCGGATCGATGGTGCACTATCGTCGGAGAAGTTTGTTAGAAGCGTGGTGGGGACGCACGATGGCATACGTGGCGCCCAGAGACCGTTAGAGCACAACACTCGTGACTCGCCGAGTAATTTATAGAGGCCGAGATCTTTACAGCGGGCTTGAAGCGAATGGCCGTGCGGCAAATCCCAGCCAACGTTCTGTTCGGGGTTGAAGTACCATAACAAATAGACAGAGAGAGAGAGAGAGAGATAGAAAGATATAGAGAGTGAGTGGGGGTGAGTTTCAACCGTTATAAACGAAGGAACAAGAAATCGTGCATCTATCGATGGATGAATGAGTGCGTTCGAAGGATGTTTCTATAGCGAGAAGTGTAGTTGGCTGTGTATTTTGTTGCCGTTATATCGTTGGTTTAGTTGTTGTAGCTGATTCGGTATGGAGTTGTTGATTGTTGTTTATATAGTATGTGTATGTGGCATGGAGTGAGATGTGGATGTTTTGTGAGGGTGAATGTTTCTATGTAGGTATATAGGTATATCTAGACGTTTATGGCTTATAGTGATTGAAAAGTTTTGTGCACCGTTATCGATGTGAATAGGATAGGTACAGTAAAGACGGGGGGGGGGGGGAGGAGAAAAGGGGAGAGTTGAAGTTGGATTTTCTGTTGATTTTTTGACTCTTTATGCACGCGAAATCAAATGTGTGTTATTCTTCCTCGGAAGCTTTATTAATAGTGAATGGCGGTTGCATGTTGGATTAAAGTCGATTTAGATGAATGGCAAGCAAATGGGATTTAAATTAATCCGTAAATCGATTTGATATGGTTTTCGATGTTTGAACACGAAAATAAAAAAAAAAAAAAGCGAATGAATATGGAACTCTTACACAAATCAATTGAGTCAACTACCTCTATTCATGTTTGGTTTATTTGCGTTTTTTTTCTTTTCTCTTTTAATAAAACATGATGGTCATGATTATTCGATAAACTATTAAGGCGAGCTACTCTGTGTATTTTGTTTTGTTTTGAAAGAAGAAGAAGGATTATTTACATAAGAAGCTGAAGCAGTTTGTGGGCATATTTTCTATTTAATAGTATGGCGTAGTTTTCTTTATGGAATTGTGCGGTGGGGTGGGGGGGGGGTTTGTGTACTTGTTCAGAAACAGAAATCAAGATTTTCAACCAACTATTTTACTGGATTTTTGGCAACTACATACATATTTCAAAATAGAAATAGAACCTCGCACTCATACGATTTTTTCCTAAGAATAGGCCCAAAAATTGTTTCCCAGGGAAGTATTGACGCTTAACTTGAAAACACCTTCTTCTAAGTGATGTATTGACAAGAAAATGTAAAAGAGGTAGAAAATGGTGTGAATTATGCAACAATGAAATGCAATTTGAACTGATTTTATTGATATCCAAAAAAAATGATCTACTCACGTTCTTGAAGTACAAAAAGGCAGTGCATGTAAATATAACTCAAGGTTATTTAATTTTTTATAAATTGATGAAAATTTTTTTAAAGAAATTGATTTCCATGAAATGTTATGTAAAGTTCAATTTTGACTGTAAAGAAGAACATTTAATTGTTCTTTGTAATTTGTTCTCTGTTAAAGCTAACTGTTCCACAAGATTTTTTATAAAACTATTTATACTTAGGTTTAGTTTTTCAACGTGAGATCAAAGTTAAGCCTGAGTTAACTCATCAAATTTGGTGAGTTAACTCAGGATTAACTGAAAAGATGCTCCACTCAGTTTATGTTTAGTCCTTCTGCATGCATTCTCCACTAAAAAACTGCTTCCTCAGTTAATTGTGAATTAATTAATATTAGCTAGCTCTGGTTTAACTCACCATTGAAAAACTGGGCCTTAAAGAACTAATTATAAATAATAATCTATCAATTTGCTTCATACGAATTTCTGGAGATTTCAACACGTGATGACTCAATTATCACAAAATACCATAACTTACGTAAACGTTTGCTTATACAGGGTGTCCGCCGGGAAGGTATACTACATTGTTTTGCCGCCATTTTAGTAAACATTAGCCTTGACAGTTCATATTTGGCAGTTGTGAAGTAGATACTTGGGAAATTTAGTATGGAAAAATATTCAATAAACCAACGTGTTTTAATCGTTAAAACATTTTATCAAAATCAATCATCGATTACTGTGACGATGAGAAAGATACGTGAAATTTTTGGGAGAAACAACGTTCCAACAACACGCACTACTTATCGTGTAGTGAATGATTTCGAAGAAAGAGGGTCTGTAGGTGATAGGACCACAACGTACTGCAAGATCGGCTGAAAACATTACTGCTGCTCAAGGAAATGTTCAAAACAATCCATCATTGCTCGGGAGCTTGGTCTTCAATGAACAACTGTGGCCACAATTTTGCACAAGGATTTGCATTTGTTTTCAGTTAAGATTCAGTTGACACAAGAGCTTCTTCCACAAGATCATTTACGCCTCCGTACATATGCCAATAGGATGTTACAGCTAGCCCATGACAACCCTGTACAATATAAAGAACACCAATTTCAAAACTGCCATACGAACTTACTCCAAAAATTTACTTCCAATCTAAGTAATTCCCACCAAATTTGGAACTTAGTTAATAATATAATCTTATTCACATAATTTTTTGGAACTAAATCTTTTCCCAAAACTGAACCGAAGCCTCTTAGGACGATTTATGGAATAGCGTCAATAATTGAATTGAATAACATCAAAACCCTCAAATTTTATAAAAATGCCAATGACCAAGCATGTATAAGACTAATCTCAACATGTGTGTCAAATTTCATTAAAATTCGTTTAATAGTTCAGATTTTACAGACTTTTTTCCGCTCTCCCATACAAACATCAAAACCCTCAAATTTTAGAAAAATGTTAATAACTTTGTTTCGAATTGTTTTTTTTTTCAACCAAATTTTGGCCAAATATGTATAAGACTAATCTAAACATGTTTGCCAAATTTCATTTAAATCTATTGAACCGTTCAGATAAAACAGACTTTTTTCCGCTCTCCCATACAAACCGAACCACTGTGCGTCGCGTCGTTCTCAAAGAAATATGAACCAATGATGCCGCCAGCCCAAAATCCATATCAAAAAGTGACTTTTTTGGGTGGCATTGTGAGATCTTGGGTCTCATGTGGATTGATGGTATCGTCAGAAATTCGACAATTTTGTTTGTTGACGGACCTATTCATCCATAAATGGGCCTCATCGCTGAAGATGATCGTAAATGGGCGAAGCGCATGGAACATTGAACGCTATATCAGTCCATGGTGATTTTGTAAAACAGACTGAATAAATGACAGCTAATTTGACAGATGTAGCTTGAACAACTGTCAAAGTTTCGGAAGTCCCTATCGAAAGACCCTTTAGTTAGGTACCTCACCTTTACTATTTTGAACCGGTTCATTGGAAGTGTTTGAAATATTTTATTGAAAATGAACGAAATCTATGGGCTACATAATTAAATAGCTTTTATATTTTAACATAAACATTTCCAAAAATTGAGCTTCCACAAAATATGTCAAGCCACCCAAAAAAATCATCTTTAATTTCGATCAACAAACAGAAGCAATTATTATTTCATTACAAACCGAGCTACTCATCCTGTCTCATAAAACTGAAAGCATCTTTAACCCTCACCCTGAAAGAGACAAACCATCTCAACTACCAATTTAAATGTCACTTTGCATAACCTCAACAGAATAAAAACGAAAAAAAAAAAAAACTTAACAATGGAAAAAAATGAACGCTCCACACTTTTTGGACAAGTTAATCTCATTGTGTCGGCAATGCCATTAAATTAATTTTGCCCACTCAGATAATAAAGTGACCATAAGATTGTGAAAAGAGTGAAAAGTTACACAACCCCTGGCCCTCACAAGGAAGAAGTCCTCTTTTCTTTCACAATAGAGGAATTACTCCAGCCATCACCTTAACTAACAAACAAGCACAAGACCGGCAAGCCGTGTCGATTTGATGGACCTATGCGGTGAGGTGCGAAGGTGGCTGGTGGAGGTGATGGACTTTCAGGACTTTTAGGTCTTTGTAAAGCCATTTCTACCTTAAATGAGGGTATATTCTGCTTCCATTTTGTTTTGTTTTTTTTTTTTGTTCCTCTTTGATTAATAAATTCCAATTTGTTATGCTTATCTTGTCAAAAGTTATTTTGTTGCTCATCCACTCATCTTTTCTCCAACCCTCGGCTCAAATCGGAAGACAAAAGAAAAACACAACCTGTATGAACCATCTTCTTCCCTTCTATTTACCTACGGCCTGCTGGCCCGCGGCACGGTGGCGGTCGGGCGTTGATATCCCTCTCCCTCCTATAGCTGTCATCTTTGAAGCTTTAACATGTGCTTTTAGACCCGTTTTTCTAACCGTTATTTGTGTGTGGTTTAGTTTTGTTTTCTGTTTATTTATTCATATTTCGTTTGATGGATATTGTGTGCATGTGTGCGTGATGTGAAAGAGATGGCAAAATAAAATGTTCTAGTTTAGAAAAAAAAAAAAAAAAACAACTTACCACAGAGATGTTGCGGTAGCTCAAGAGTAAATGTGGCGGGATTCGATTGACGTGGCAGCTTTTGTATAACGGTTGAAATTTGATGTGTCCATGTTCATCTGCAACAAGCGTTTTTGTTGTGGTTTTTTTTTTGTTTGTTTTTGGTTTTTTTGTTTTAGATTTGGTTGATTTTTTGTTTGTATTTTGGAAAATGATTCGCGTTACCATTGCACATTCACAACCAGAAGAAGGGAGGGAGAAAAAAGAATAAAGAAAAGAAAAAAATAAATAAATTTGATTTAACACAAAATTAATAGCAAAAGACAGGTACAGATAGAGAAAAAGTGAAACAGATAGAAATAGAGTGAGAGAAATGATTTGCAAGTGCTGCCAAGTAGTCGTTTTTGTTTTGTTTTTCTTATTCTCATAAAATGAACAATAAACACAAATTAAAGCAATAAAATAACGTAAATGAAACACAAACAAAACGAAAACAAAAAATGATGTTGGAAAAGTGGATGAATAAAAAGAAACAACATCAATTTTGGTTTTTCACATTATTACTTGAGTTTATTCTCTGGCTATAATAATTCAGAGGGAAAAATGTTATTTATTTTTATGGTTTTCTTTTTGTTTGATTTTTTTTTTTTTTTTTTTTTAATTAAAAGTATGAATTTAAGTTCTACAAACACACACAGTCTCGTTTAACACTATGAGCTACTTTTGATCATATTCTAACGGTAAGTATCTAACATGAATAAAATGATTTTCTTCTGGAGAAGTTTTTATTTTTTTTTTCTATTTTTGTTTTATATTTTCTTATTTTAGTTCTGTTTTTTTTTTTTTTTGTTTGACTATTTTACTAAATATTTTTGGGCAGTTCAATTTGTATTTGTTTTTTGATTATATTTTTTTTTAATTTATATT
Organism: Leucozona laternaria; assembly: GCA_932273885.2. Classification (NCBI taxonomy): domain Eukaryota; kingdom Metazoa; phylum Arthropoda; class Insecta; order Diptera; family Syrphidae; genus Leucozona; species Leucozona laternaria. The sequence continues at coordinate 13,392,690 of OW026368.1, forward strand.
TCTGCATTCGTTTGATAATTTATGTATTTGATTATTGACTTTTACTTACCCTCCTCATTGGTAGCACACAATGGACCCACCCATTTGCCCTTGATGCAACGTATTTTACAAAGACGGCGGTCGCCAAGAGGACCAATTTCACCAGGGAAACGTATCTCGGAAACTTCTGTGAAATGGACTTGTTCGTCTGAGTCTGCTTCTTCGACTTCTTCCTCTTCGGATTCTTCTTCATCGGGATGAACGGGAGAGTAACCACCTTCTTCTTCATAGGCTCCTACAGCATATTGAACAAAATAAATGTTATTGGGGACGATGCTGAATTATTGGGTGTGATAATGGTTAAGTGGTATTATTTGAAAATATATCTATCAAACTTTGTGAGTATTCTAAAAAAACCTTGTACTTTTATTTTGGAATATGAATTTAATTGCCAGACAAACCGATATTTTGAAGAGTGAAATTATAAATTATTATTGATGTTTGGACACTGTAAAAAAATTAGTGAAGTTATTTATATTTATATTTATATTTATATTTATATTTATATTTATATTTATATTTATATTTATATTTATATTTATATTTATATTTATATTTATATTTATATTTATATTTATATTTATATTTATATTTATATTTATATTTATATTTATATTTATATTTATATTTATATTTATATTTATATTTATATTTATATTTATATTTATATTTATATTTATATTTATATTTATATTTATATTTATATTTATATTTATATTTATATTTATATTTATATTTATATTTATATTTATATTTATATTTATATTTATATTTATATTTATATTTATATTTATATTTATATTTATATTTATATTTATATTTATATTTATATTTATATTTATATTTATATTTATATTTATATTTATATTTATATTTATATTTATATTTATATTTATATTTATATTTATATTTATATTTATATTTATATTTATATTTATATTTATATTTATATTTATATTTATATTTATATTTATATTTATATTTATATTTATATTTATATTTATATTTATATTTATATTTATATTTATATTTATATTTATATTTATATTTATATTTATATTTATATTTATATTTATATTTATATTTATATTTATATTTATATTTATATTTATATTTATATTTATATTTATATTTATATTTATATTTATATTTATATTTATATTTATATTTATCAAATTTCTATAATTTGTTTATACGGAATTTTCTTGGTAGCTCTGTTGGTATAGTATGAGGAGAAGAATATTTTTAACAACCGCTTCCTCCTTTATGTTCGCTTTGCAAAGTGGAAAATTAATTGTGGGCTTAAGAACATATTCGATTTGAATTTCAAGGGAAATTTATGTTTGGCAGAATAAACCCTTTAAAGGGTCTACTTTAATAAAATAAAAAAAATACGTATACGCCACAGTGTATCTACTGAAGGATTTTCAAATACAAAAGCGATTGCCTTGTGGATTGTGGTTGTCTTTTTATTTGCACAAAATAGTTTTGACTTTCCTTGACTCAAAGCATTGCAATTTTCAATTTTATTTTAGAAACAATTTAAATTCCTTTCAATAAAGTCTCAAATCGAACCCATAGAGACCATAGACGTTAAGTTACACCTCCCAATCGAGCCTTAAATTTAATTTGAAATCTTCCACTCTACCATTTAGCCTCATAAAACAAATTCGAAACTTCTGCTGTATTTATTAATCCTTCTCTAAACGACACCCCACCCGCGCCCTTGCAAAAACAAACAAGCACACCAACAACACCATAAGAACATTAGAGCACAATTGTTTTCAACTCACCTTTATCCTTTCGACTGGTAGTCTTCGATCCAGAGTCACCACCACCCTTGGGACGACTCAGAGCTCCTGTCGTTTTGCCAGATTTTCTCTTAACCCGTTGCAAATTGTCTGCATTTGCCGCCTCACTGCCGTCTGTTACTGTGCCATTATCATGCCTTAATCCTGCAGCAAGTTGTAACGTGGGTTTGCCTCCATTGCCACTGCCATTGCGAGCTGACAATTGACTACTGCTGATCCTGACGCTCCTTCCATCGAAGTGGCCATCCTTGTTGTTGTCAATATTTGTTGTTTCGACGTCGTTGTTATTTTCTCTATGTTGTCGTCGTTCTGTGAGGACTTCCTCTGGTTCGTTTTTACCACCCAAGCCATCAGCTCCGCTGCTCAACGGTGACCTCCTTGTACGATGATGACGTTTGGGTGGTCCATTGTCTGCGGAATGATTGGGGGCTTGTTTCGGAATTGGCTCATTTCCGTCAACAACAACATCCCCGGCAACTGCAAGCGGCTGCTTGTTCTTCTTGTTACCATTTTTGTAGCTTGGTTTTGTTTTGCAGGATGTGTCTTTGCTTTTTTTATCACCGCTGCCTCCGCCGGAACATTTATTCGAATGTTCCTTGAGGTGCTTTTGCTTCATTTTGTGAAGTTTTTGTCGCAGTTCCTTATTTAAGGACTTGGAATTGAGCAAATCGTCGAGGTGCACGTAGTAGACTTCACCTTCGGCAGCCAGTTTCGCACCACTCCACTTATCCTTTTCGGCTGCTGGTGAATCGTCCTTGTGAATGGCGTGACGTTTGTATCTGCTGCCACGGCCACTGCCCGTTCCACGACTTTGGCCATTTTCGTTTTCCAAACGCCTCCTGCGTCCACCTGCACGACGTTTCTTGCCCAATTTACGCTCCATTCGCAAACGTTGTCGTCTGGCCAAAGGGTCTTCGGTTCCATTTTCGTCTTCGCTTTCGTCGTCATGCAAGGCCGCAACATTACCCACTCCGCCACCATCGATGTCAATCTGATACGGATTGATGGCCGAATCCTTATGGCTATTGGATAGATCAATGTTAATGTGCTCAATGGAATCAGCATCGGACGTGGTGAAATCCTCGGGCAGATAAATTTGAGTCGTTTCGTAGTCAACATAAGATGCCTCGGTAGTTGGTTCAACTACCTTTGGTTTGATGTAGCGAATTTCTGGTGCCCTACAACCTGGCGCTGGATCTGAAATTATTAAAAAAAAAAAAACAAGAAAATGAAATTTTAAAATCTTAATTTGATTTGAAATAAAATTTTAAAGGAAAGTCTAGAGATTTTTTTTTTGGGGAAAAATGAAAATAGAATTTATTTTCAACATTAAAGTCGATTACAAAATTAAAAATAACTATACTTTTATCAGCATTAATAATTGAAAGATTTGTGGTACCTATTTTCAGCTGAACATATTTAAAAAAAAAAAATAGAAACCCGATTTGATTAAGGGCCGTTTTCGGATACAAAACTTAAAAAGTTATATTCAATTTAAACGCCTATGTTATATTTTTTCCTCAGCGTTAAATTACACATAAGATTTTTTTCTAAACTTAAATATTTAAAACCTGTTTCAGCAAATGGTTTTGTATGGTAAAAACGCATATTTAAAGCTCCGATATCTGCAACATCATTGCAAAGTCTTTGTTATACTTAAGTAAGATTAGCCCCCATCATAAGTAACATATGTCAATTTTACCAACTAAAACAAAGATATTCTCGAAAAAACTGCTCCTGGAAATGCTTTGCCAAATAATTGAAGAAAAAAGACTATTCCCAAGCCATCAAATTTCACTAACGTCCAAGTCCATCGAACTAACGGATATTGTGCAAGAGAATCTTGTAGAAAAAATTACTTTCGGCATTATTTTCGATGTTGCTCAATCCTTGACAAGGTTTTTGAATTTGGAACTTTAATATGACAAATTAAAGATACATCTTGCCAGGAAGTATACTATACGAAGTACTGAAATCAGAAGAGACGAGAAAGATTATGCGGAACTTAAATATAAGCCGGTACACCACAAGGAAGTGTCCTAGGACCAACCTTGCTTTTGTTTTTATAATAATAAGGATGTTGCAATTGACAACCGCCATATTGGTGATTGATAACAACCAACAAGCCAAGTCCTAATGAGTAAAATTGTGATTTAGTTCGATTTCTCCAAATAACGGATTTTTTTTAAATTTAATATAGTCACTCATCGGAAATTTTACCAGATTTGGCTACAATTTTACTGCATTTGCCCGCGATTATACCAGCTTAGGCTGCGATTTAATAGCTTCAGGTGCAATTTGACCAGATCCTTACGTGATTTTTCCAGATTTCATCAGGGGTTACTTGAACCACTGGTTAATTACCGAGAGTATCCCGTTTATATACGGAGTCGAGTTGAAACTAAGAAAACCGGGAGGACAGACCACCGTAACACTAATTGACACGCATAAGGGCGTAAACCGGTACCCAAACCAGAGATAATAATTATTAAACAAGAAATAAAGACTCAAGTCTAAAGTCAATAGTTCGTACTTCTTTAGATCGAACCCATGTAGGCCGGCGAGGGCGAGGGCGAGGGCGAGCAAAACCTATCAGCCTTTGAAAAACAGTTCATCTGACAATCATCCAAACGCGTTAAATTAAACCGTTGGTAGGGATGTTTAAAATAGATTTGTACGGACTTTAATTTTATTAACGTTGAGCTTTTGTTCCCAAAAAAAAAAAAAAAATGGGAATCAAATCCCAATTCTTCGTGAGATAGAATGAGAACATACGTATATCTACGATCAGACTGAGGTTTTAAAGTCTGATTCTGATGAATATTGTAAACCAATTGATTTAATTTAAAATAAAATGGAAGCCTATATTTATGCCCCTTGCAAAAACAATTCAAACTCAAATGGATCTATTTTTAACCATAATGATTCAACAAGTCCAATTATAGTGATAAGTCCTTTAATTGGCTTATATATTTCACTAGATATGGATATTTGTATTCCAGACTTCTGGAATTATTTTTACAACAAGGCACCTTTGTAAATATTTTTAAGAAAAATCTTAGAATTTATTAATGTGGAGCTAAAACTTGAAAATGTGTTTCAAATATACAAAGCAACCCACTCGTTTTCCTTGTAGCTGAAAATAAACGGACAGAAGAAAAGAGAGAGAGATATGGGCTGAGATGCGAAATCCACTGAACCTGATGTAAAGGTCCTGTCTTAATCGTATCCAAGTTATCATAACCATGAAAATATCTCCGTACTTGTTGATAAATTTGATGGATCAAATTATCGTCAACCTCTTCATTGAGACTATAATTGTGTGTGGATTGGGCCTTCTATTGTTGAAACTTTGAAACAAAAATGTTGCTGCGGTACAAAAAATTTCTCGATCATCCAAAAAAACACATCTTCGACAGCTTTCTGATTAAAAAAATTAAGGGCCAATCAACCCTCGAGCAAAAATTTCACACCACAATCTTGTTTTTGTTGTTCCCTAGGATTTTTTGGGCACCAGTATCTCACGATCTCTTTATAAAACTATATTTATGGCTATGAAATTAATATATTTTGTGAGCAAAATAATAAATGTTTAAGAGCTCGTAATATTCGAAAACTACCCAGCATCATTCTCGATAAGGTCTCTTGTACCGAATAGTTTTTGCGAATATTTTTTTTGCGTTGTGAAACTTTAGTCCATTTTTTCGTAATAACGTACACTATAGACGTTTTTTTTTATTCCATTTCAGTTCGCATCTTCTTTGTAGATTCACGCGGATTGCTCATAATTTTGCATCGATCTGGAGCCACAAGTTCTGGTTTCACTGCTGACATTAAAGTCATCAGATAATTTTGGTTCTTGTCTAAACTTTTGTACCTAGGTCCAGATCAGTTATATGCTTTGCAGTACAGTTATTCTTTTCTAATTTTACAGTCTTATCACAAGCTAGAGAAATGAATAAATCCTTGTCAAATGTATAACATAAACGGTGTACCGCAAGGGTCTATCTTAAGTCCATTGATGTTCTTTGTATAAGTAAACTTCTTTCCATTATAAAGAACTGCTTTTTAGAAAGATATGGAACAAATGTAACTGTATTTATACTGCCCACTCAGTCTTATCGAACATCATAAAGCTTGCTTGAAGGAATTCTAAATTGGTCTGGAACAAATAGACTTTTTTAGTAATATCAAGAGCACCTTCATATTTAACCTTCTTTCCTATAAAAAATTGTTATGAACAAGATTACCATATAAAGTTCCATGAGCAGCCAAAAGATTGTTTCTGGTCTAACCTTTACCGCAATCTCACATGGGATAGTGGCCCTGGAATCAACGGCTCAATATTTCACCTCTCTAAAAACCAGGGAAAATCATATAGTCAACTTGGAGTGAAAGCCTGCTACCGCCACTTCTATGTGAAATATTATTATAAATTATTTAAAAAGAAAAGAGGTATTCTTCTTTATTTCTTTATTTTTGGATTTATTCAAACATTACGAACACATTTAGTTTTGAATTTTTTTGTAAAAAGTTCGGAAACGGAGTTAGCTCTAAGCCGACGATACGAGAATACCTATTCTCACTTACATTTACGTGATAAAGTCCACAAAAAATAAAACAAAAATAATTTTTTCTTCTTCATTCTCGCTTATGGTTGTGAGATATACCCCCCTTGTAGCTTCGAAAGCAAACGAAGGCTCAAGTTGCATTTTAAAGTGATAAACGTTTTTTTTGTTAGACTTCGACAAAGCTTATTTCTGTTCATATTTTTTCTATTCGTTTCTAAATCAATATCCTTGTTTCTTAATGCACAAAATTTTTCATATAAGTCAAAAGCACACACACACACACGCAAATTGCAAAAGTGAGTGTATTAAATGAATTTTGAGAACATTTAAATAAAAACCATGGTCCTGCAAAAACAGGACAAAAAAGAAAAACCTTCCTAAGTTAGTATTGTCTCGCTGGAAAATACTAAAATAAAACCTCCATTGTTGCGACATTATTCATTTTTGAGATATAAGAAATGGTTTTGCCTGTGCGAAAGGCTATATGGTATATGTGGATTCGAAATGTGGTGACTGCAATACTACCTAAACAAATGGTGGCATTGGAAATACAATCTTCTAAATCATTCACTCGAGTTGTGAAGTTCCATTTGCATATGAGAGTAGGTCGCCAATTTGCATCCTCATCCTTGTCCTTGTCGTCAGAGTGTGTCGTCCTTGCTATGGCTGCTGTCGCATTTGTGCCATTTTTTTTTCTGTGTGTTTTCGCCTTTTTTGCTCCTTAGCCGCATCAACCAGAAGCACCATTGGGAGAAAAGAATGGTTTCGTTCTTCTTCTTCGTTTTCTTCTCCTTGTTATTCGTCTTATTTTCTTGCGGTAGGTATATGAATCTCAATATCCGTATCCTTCAAGACAGTGCTTAGATATTCCATTTGCATCATGTTTCCTGAGATATCCAAAATTCAAAGATTTATATCACTTCTTTAGTCCTTTGTGGCTAAGAGGGCGGGGGGGGGGGGGCGCGGTATGTGGAAGGGTTAAAGGAAAAAAAAAAACAGGAATACAATGAAGCATAGAAAAACAACTTAGAAGAATGAAAAAGGCGAGAGTTTACATTATGCCAGCCATATCGCCTCCTGGGTATACTCCTATAGTTCCATCGCATAGACCTGATGTTGAAGCTGGCAGCTGCAGCAGAAGCTGTGTCATCTATGGGAAGACATGATGTGCACAGCTTTGGAGCATTGTGCACGGCATCAGAGAGGATTGTGCAACATTTTATCCGCTAGTGCACTTCTTTATAATTTGATAGGTTCGGTACTTTGTGCGAGTGGTTCCCATACCTATATATAAACTCTCTTCTTTGCTGATACTGAAGCTGATGCTGCGACTGTAGTGGGGTGGGTTTATTTGGGTTGGGTTGGGTACCTACTCTGGGTGACCTATATTCTGGTTTTGCACGTGCTGCTTCGATGTGCAAGCCTTTTTGTCGTGTGGCTCCTATGCTCCGGCGGATATGGTCGGCGAAGTTATAGTTTTTTTTGTTTGGCCTTGTCGTGACTTGAAGCTCTTTGCAACAAACGATGTGCGGTATGGTAATTAGCTGAAGCACTGGAGCTCATAACAAAGCTATTGCCCCCTCCCACTCACCACCGTCACGTCGAGCACAGTTAAATAGACTTTTGACTTTTTAGCTCGAGTAGCTAATTGTAAAATATTGGATAGTACACGCGTGATGGTTTATACATATCTTCAGTACAGCCTGCCTGCTCTCAGTGAAATGCTTTAAGGGCAGCTGCCTGATGCACAATGCAGTGGAAAATTTTGTTCGAAATTCTTCCTCTACGGACTCTATAGTTTAGAGTTATGTTATAGTTTCAGCATTAGATAGGTCGTTGCATGTGAATTTAGGTGGTTTACGGACTTTGCGCTCCATACTTCGTGAATATGTTGAGGTTTTCCCATTTCATGAATTTAGTGTTTTCTCTAAAAATGGTGAGATGTAATGGAGAGGAGATCTTCTGGCGAAAATGTATTTATTATGATTAAAAAAGCATGTGGGTTTACCTTCTTACAATTTGGCAAAAAAAATCTCTGTTTACTTTTAAAGAAGTGTGGAGTTTTTAGATTCCAAAACATAATTAACCATCCTCAATAATGCTTACCCACTTTAAAGCAAGCTTTGGCGATCCAGTCATGAAAATTTTTTAAAACTGATTAAAAATTCAAGTGAACACTAAATGGGATATTTGTTTATCCTTTTGTGTTTTTAAAAATATCCTTTTTTTTTAAATTTGAAAACCCTTTCTTCTTTCTATAATTATTGTAATCCAACCTACTCCTCGAGTCAAATCCAATGTTAAAGACAAACTAGCTTACCAAAATACTCATGCATATTATAATCCCAAAAGGATATTATACAACTTACAAAATTAATCTCTTGTTTTTGAAACAGTTATTGTATCCTATTTCCCTTAGGAATTCTATTCAAACTTAAATAAAACTCATTTTCTAAAAATACAAAACGTTTATTATGCAATATGTACATAGTTTTGAAGCAACAATGTGCCCCTGCTGAGCTGATATGGGCCTTTTTCGTCGTCCGTTTGTCTGACACAATCACACATCGCACAAAGCCAATTATAATTCAACAAGATCAACAAGAAATCCCTTGGCTTAACAAACAATTTCATTTAAACTTATAAACTCGTTCAGTTTCTCTGCCCGTCCCCCCCTCACCCCCCTCCCCTTTCTTTATTTTCTTGTTTGCTCAAATTCCTGTCGCATTTAATCCTTCGTTGACCCCATTGTACCCCATTCATTATTTGTCCCTTTCTCTGAGTCAAATGGTAATTTTTGTGACTTTTAACATTTCAAATAGCAATCTCTATTTGAATCTCAAAAACACCACCATCTCCCAATCCCTTGGGCAGAGAGGGTGTGAGTTTTATTTTATGATTTTTTTTTTTGTAATAAATTTTTGCTCGAGAGCGAACCTTGAGACGAAAGTAAATATTCATACTAAATGAGTGAATTTGCAAATCTCAGCTGTTGTCAGATTTTATTCATCCCACACCACCCCCACATCCCCACCGTCACACACAAAATGTTTCTATCATGTCCTTTATTATTATAGTATAGAAATATACCCTCGTACTACATCTTGTTCCTTCTTTGTTTTATTGTTTGTTTGTATTGTTGTATCCTGTGTTAATTAATTTGACTCCCTTGTGCAAACTAAAGTTGGTACACAATCTGCAGCTACAGTTTGGGCTTTGTACGTATGTATATATGTATACCCGTTTCTTGCTATATAGAAGATTGTATATCTAAATTTACCCATTCAACCCCATTTAAGTGATTTTTGTCATAACCGGGATACACGTAACATGGAATCTAGTCTGGGTCCTTATTTTGCAAATATTTATCCAAAAAACAAATCATTTTCTGTTTAACAAGAATAGAGAAGGGGGGGGGGTTTGGAGCGTACGAAATAATAAAATCATTCACCTTCATAAAAAGGAAGATTTCTCCATCAGCATATATTTTGAAGATGTTGAAATGATTTTGACGATTTGAAAAGAATTTTGTAGATATGATCTTATTCGCTTAAAAATATTATGTGGATAAAAAATATGCACGAGTGGGTCGCAAAAACTTGCTCTTATGATTCAAAATTATAATGTGGCTATTTAATTATATTGCAAATTAGAGGTACCTAATGGTTCAGTAATATTATGAAATGATAATTATATCGTTAGAGAGAAAGTTTAAATCAGGGCGTTCGCAGAATTTCAATCAGGGTGGGAGGAGGGGGGGGGTCATTTTATTGTACTTTATTGGTCGGCCAAGAAGTCATAGGACTAATTCAGATGGATTGCACCTTTAATAAGGGCATACAATTTAAGTTACCACAAATTTTCAAAATAAGCGACGCCGATGTACCAAAATTTCATAATACATATTCCAATATTTAGTGAAGAAGGAAAAGCGATTTTAAAAAAATTAAAACAAATAGTATTTTTGATTAAAGGGCAAAATTTTAACACTAGCTGACACGTTAAACTTCGTTCTTCCAAAAATTGATTAAATTATTAATGTCCCTTTCGAAGAAGTGGAGCCTACCTATTGAAAGCATAGAACTCAAACAGTAGGACCAATGGCTGTGGTTGCAGTGCCAAAACGGGTAATTTTACTTTTTATCCTGCAGAACTTCAATGCATTGCAAAGCTAACAGACTACAGAAAATAGCCCAATATTAATGATGGCAAGATGATATGCGAGTGTCGAATCATAGCGAAATGTATCTCAATTTCATTTTTTTTTTAAGGTGGCGAACGTGTTAGTGCATTTGCGCTACGGGTACCCACGTTAGTCATTTGTAGACGGGATTTTTATTTATTGTGATATGCACGCTGCCCAACTAACATTTCCACTTCTAAAAAAATGTAACAGAAGCCTTTTAAAGGCTTAATGACAGTAACTTTTTAAAAATAATTTATACAATCCTTACACAACTACAGCTTCATTAAGCTTCTCTAACTTCATTTAAAGAGGTCTAACCGAAAAACAGGTACTAGCCTCGATTGAGTTTCCTTATCTAGCTTACAAACAATTTAAAAGAAGCAGTTACCAAAATCATGACTTCTATAAGAATTTTTGTTTAAAAGAAAGCTCTATAGAAGCCGTATACACATTATAGCTTGTAGAATATCAATATTTCTAACCTTAAAGAAACTGAAATGTTAGTTTGGTGTTTATCCGTTTCATTTGCACGTAGATTTGCCATCCGTCTCGTATTTTGACTGCGAGCATATTTTGATTGCGCAGTACAAAATTCAACATTCACTTCGTCACTGAGTAATACCTTTATTCATTTCGTTGATCACATAACAAAATATTGTAACGATTTGATTATTACTTAACTACTTTGAATTTGAAACAAAAGAAAATCTTCTAACTGTCTACAGCGCCATCTTTCTGTAAAGCTTAACACCAATTTTTCAACTGTTTACTGCGCTATCTTGTGATTCAGCTAAATAACAATGCCAGTACGCCATCTGTCAACAACTGGAATGGACAGGGCCGGACCAACCATATGTGCCAGATGTGCGAATGCACAGGGCGCAAAATTCTGTGGGCGCATTACCAGGAGCAAGAAGATGTAATGCATTTTAACCACTTGAAAACTTGTTTAAATAATCCCAAAATAACAGCCAACTAACTAATTTCACTTTCATTGTTGCATTCAAGGTGAATACATTGAAAGTCTACCTCCTGGGTAATGTGGAATCGTCTAATGCATGTGTATCAATGTATGTATCAAATATAAAAAAGGGGCGCTTTCAACAAATCTTGCACAGGGTGCAAGTTTAGCTGGGGCCGGCCCTGGGAATGGAAACTACTATAAAGAGATACTCGAATATTCTAGTGGATACTAGTAGAAACTAGAACCATTGTCGAGTGAATGGACGCAGTTAAATTTAAAAAGTTGTATCATAAAGTTCGAGGTAAGAATGTATCCGGAATTAAAAAAAATGTATTGGGATTGAGGAATAAGAAAAAAAAAAGATTTGAAGTGAAATAACGTGTAAATATTTTGGAAAGTAAATAAGTGGATGTTATTATTTAAAGGAAATAAATTTTACTATTGAACCTTGGTAAAACATTACAATATGCACTTTCTAAAAGTGAAAAAATGTAACCCTGAGATCGTAACGCCATCTGTTGGCTGTCACGTTTTCGTCAGGTTCAAAATTAGACAATTTTTCATTTCGTAGTGTTTCTCATTCCTCAGAATCAATTTTTACTCCATTTTAAGATATCGCCAGGCGCCATCCACCCCTAAAAGTATGTAAATTTTTAGTTTGCACGATTTTTTCCACTTTCCTGGTTGAAATTTTGAAGAGCTTTTAAAATTTAAATTGTGTAATTAGTCAACAAAAAAAAGTAAGTTAAGTAAGCTCCCACTTTTAAACGCCCTTGGTGTAAACACAACCAAAAGTACTAAAAAAAATTTTTTTTTCTTTGATTTTTATTTTGTTTAAAAAATTATTTGTCGAATTTTTAAATGCAAATTTTTTAAATAATTTATGAGCATCGGATTGTAAAATGATATCAAAATCAGTAGAGCCATTAAACAGATTAACGCGAAAAGCTAAAAAATACGTCAATTTTCTCCATAAACGTCAAAATCCTATTTTCGTTATAAGAATTTGTTGACAAAAAACCCGAAAAGCACAATAACTTTGGTCATTACAGGTACGAAATTTAATCAAAATCTTGAGAGTCATTCTCGAGAAAATTTGAAATCATTGAGGTGAAACGAAATCATTGCGTATGACAGATGCAGTTCTTGAGAAGCTAGACAAATCAAATTTATCCTCTAAGGAAGTAAATAAAAATGTTAAGTATCAAATTGTATGCAATTTAGCCCATCTGTCTAGGCTGTAGCACGCTGTACACCACTTTAGCACGATGGTGAAATTCATCTTGAATTTTAGGCTTCGCACAATTAAAGGAATCGGAACAAACTTTAAACCTTCGAGGCAGCTATATCTGTCTATTTGGGAGAAGAATTAATTATTTTACGGCTTGTTTGGCATGATAAAGGGGATTGCTGGGCCGGGAATGAAGAATGGAAAGAAGGAGCTTCCTTCACAAGCCTATACAACTCATATTAGTCAAGGAACGGCAGCGCATCTATAACGTGTTTTTTTATTATCTTCGAAGGATAAAAGGAGATTTTGTTTCTGCGAGGACGGTGTATATCATATCCTTTCTATACTCATACACTCATACACTCATAAACATAGTCTCTACTCTCATACATGTGTATATTTCGTGTTTTCATATTAATTAATGTGCAAAGTTTTTTTTTTTTTTTTTTTCATTCTAACCAAGCAAACTAACTGTGAAAATAATCACTGATTGCTAAATGCTCTATGTCTATGCATGTTTGTCAGTTTGTGTGTTGTGTAATTATTTTTTTTTGTCCTACAGAATTACTACATATCTACACATAATACAGAATGGAAAAGCATAAGGATATAGGATTCCTTAAATAGGTAGTATAGAAAAGGAAGATGATAATAATGATGATGGTTTGGTGTGTCTTAATTGTGTGGGAAAGGAAATTAGCTTCTCCATATGTCGATGGAATTGTTTCTCTTTCGAGTAATTTTCGTGGATAATGAGTTTTCTAATGGTGATATTTATTTTCAAATGGAATGCTATTAATTTTTTTTTTGTTTTTTTTTTTTCGATTGGATGTAAGAAATCAAGCGATTATTATAATGACAGTGCGATATTGATTTCGAGGGAAATTAATTTTTTTTTGCTTCTGATTGATGAAGAGAGATGCATCTTAATAGTCTTTGGGAGTCAATTTGTTATAATAATAATCATGAAACAGATATTTTCTCATTTCGATTCTTATATGATTTAATATAAGTATTTAATAAGTAAGGGCATATTATAATTAGTCATTTTTTGAGATAATGATGAAATGGCATACAGTGCAAAAAGGGCATACATACCTTAAAAAAAAAATGTTTTTCCTCAGGAAACTAGGTAAAAAGGTTTCATATACCATGAGAATGAAAAATCAAAAGGGTTTTGAGGGTTTGAATGAAACAACAACCACTCGAGTGAGCCACCACCAAGGCATTATAGGCTAGAGTTATAGCTATTTCACGGCAGCGCAGTGTCAGAAGTCCACAGGTCAAAAGTCCATAATGGACTTGGATAAATTATAAGTCCACAAATCGATTGCGCCCAATTGGGTCAAAAGCCCACAACATTTCTAGTCGTAAGGCCACAATATTAAGAAGAAGGTGGACCACACATCCACAATTATTGTAATGATCTATATAACCAAATATTTACAAATATTTACAAATATTTTTATTTATATTTTCATGTGTTTATGAAAAATAAAAAACTCCATTTAGAAAGAAAAAAATAATCATACTTTATAGTTAATAATTGAATAAATAAATTGTCTACGGAAATTTGGACTTACACGTACACAATTCGATGAAAATATCGCCGAAGTAATTCAAAACAAAAATAACACTTCGCTTGAAACAGTGAGGTTTCTTTAATCCAAAAAAAAAAAAACTTTGCATATAACCAACCTCGCACCTATTCCTCACTATATACCGTAAACTTTATATTTTGTTTGTTTAAATATAGAATTTATTGAGTCGGAAGTTATAGTTTTTAAGTTTTAATTTATTTTAGTGTAATTATAAATTAATTTCAAAAAAAATTCCCGTGAATTTTGTTGTTTCTACACGAAGATGACAACTTCAAATAATTATTGACTTATGACCCACCTAAGTGAGCCTTGAGACCACAATCTGCGGGTCATTAGTCCACCAAGAAATTCTGTGGACTTGTGACCCAATTGGATGGGTTATAAGTTCACAATAGATTTGTGGACTTATATCTCATCCAAGTGGGTCAAGACCAAGAGTCCACTATGAACTTTTGACTTGTGGACTTATGACACTGAGCCTTTCAATGTTGCTTACCCATGACATATTTATACCAAGTTTCATCAACCGACCATTCATTTCAGAGGTTTTGCGGTAATATTTGAATATCGGCTAGTACTCCTGAAAATAGCTTGTAAGTGAAACTCTACTGAGCATGAAGTAGATATGACGAGAATTTCTATGTTTAATAAGCCTCGATATGAAACAATAAACTATTATGACTATTTCACAACGGAACGTCACAAAACGTAGACAAAAAATGGAATATTTAAAAAAAAAATCTATTTTTGTATTTGACTCACTTTCAGTGGGTTACAAATTTTTCACTAGTAATCACAGTCCAGGAAAAATGTCACTGGGATCTTTCAATTTGTTTTTGGATTCAATAGGTGTGCTTTTCCAAGGTAATTTACATGTATATAAAATAATAACTTATGTCCATATGGACTTATGTGTGTCTTACGTAAGACATCTGTCCAACTTAAAAACATATTTAAGAACGCGCTTCTCGACAATTGTTTTTTTTAAGAAACTACAATAATTGGTTGTCCAAAGCTATTCCAAGAGTTAAAGAGGGAACTACAATACCGATTTCAATAGATAGGTCAGATATTGGTATACCCATCGCTCCATGTAAACTCATGCTAAAACAGGATGCTATAAGGTTCGCAAACCTTAGGTGGGAA
This sequence comes from Leucozona laternaria, assembly GCA_932273885.2. NCBI lineage: Eukaryota > Metazoa > Arthropoda > Insecta > Diptera > Syrphidae > Leucozona > Leucozona laternaria. The sequence goes on from OW026368.1 coordinate 13,408,239, forward strand.
AACATCACCACTTGCTTAGCGACAAAACAGATCTGGCCAACGCGCTCTAAGGGCTTGATTTCCTCAAGCAGATTGCACATTAGCTCCGTTATAGGTGTCATCACCGGACACTGTCTAATAGGTAGGCATGCCACGAGACTTGGCGTCTACTCAAACGATTTCTGCAGGAGCTGTATGGAAGACGAATAAGAGGAAACGATTCCTCATCTACTCTGTACATGTCCTGCACTATCCCAAAGACGTAGAATGCACTTAGGAGAATTCTACTACAACGATCCCAGTGATCTGGCAAACACTGACATAAGGTGTCTTACGCGCTTCATAAGGAGCTCAAAGTGGTTTAATGAGTAGGGAAAAGATTTTCCTAGATCCATGTGGTATCACAAAGGGCCAACATTTGGTCTAAGTGTGTCGACTCTCCGTCACCAACCACTTCTACCTAACCTAAGCTATTCCAAAGTACAAATACATTCTACATAAATGAATGAAATGTTCATTGAAGGTACCCAAAAGTTCAGTCTAATTCACTCGAATATGATAATGATTACAGGCTAATCGCTGGTTATATAAGGTCATATAGTTACTAAAACAAAACTTTTGCAATGCATTTATAAATACGGAAATGACCAAAATAAACCTTAGAATATGAGCTGAAAAACTGTCCATAACTACCTACTCTCAAGAAATCAAATAAATACAATTGATTACATTTAAGGTAGTTTCACAGCAGGAGTAATTAGTACTTAAGTGGCTAATGTGGGATTCTAAGGGCCAGTTTCACAGTCAGAAAAGTGACACTTAAGTGGGGAATTTGAGAGATTAATTCCCAATATCACCGTTCACAGTTACCTGAATAAGTGGCACTTAAGTCTCCGATGTTGGCGACTTAAGTTCTACTTACGCTAGCTATGAAATTTAGCTTAAATTCCTAATATGGGAAACTTAAGTGCCACTTATTTCGGTAAGTGTCGACTGTGAAACTGTTCCCTAAGTGTCAGTCTTACAATTCACATTTAATTGAATAAGAATTGAATAAGTGTGGCATAAGTCTACCGCAATGGCTTATTAAGTGCTACGTACTCAGACTGCGAAATTGAGCTTAAAAGACATTAAAGTTATTATTTTTTCTATAATTATTATTAAAAACCCTTGCCATAAAACATGACCCTTATTTGAAAATGACTTATTTTACTATACATGGTTGTAAAAATATGAATGCAAAAATTGTATTTTAAATTATCAAAAAATGTTGAATCAAAAGTCAAAAAATTTTGATTTAAAAAAAAAATATATGCACGACTTGATCGCATAAACTTGCTCTTGCGGTTAACAGCTGTGTGTAACCTTTAATTGAGCATGCATAATGTATATATATTTATTTAACGAGAAAATATTTAAAGAGCCAAAGAACCCCCTAAAAAATTTTCTTGTTTATAAAAAATGTTTTTTTCAAAATGTTTAAATGTAATATTATTTAAACTATTGAGAAGTACCAGATTGCAAAATTATTACACAATCAGAATAACCATAAAAATGATAGCTATAGGTACCTACTTGAATAACCTAAAAATAAGAACATTTTCTCAAATAACCTGGAATACCGAATTCTGTTATGTGACTTCTTGAGAAAAACTTGAACCGCAGTTTTGTTTTTACAGATATGAAGTTTAATCAAAATCGTTAGAGCCGTTTTCGATAAAGTTTGAAAAAACAAAAATATTTGTATGGCAGCTACCCCTTCTAGATGAGCTAAAACATAAAAATAAATTTAAATTTGAAGCAAATCGGTCCACCCGTTTGGTGTCCAGCACAAATTATAGTGGACGCACAGATGCACTAACCGACGCATAGACCGACGGATGGCATGACTAAAAACACTTTTTCGAAATTCTCGATCATGGTAGTGTTAGTTTTGAATACAATTTCGACATTTTTTTTTACACGAAACCAATACTTGCCCTATGGAGCAAGTAAAAATCAAGAGTACTAACATACAATGTTTTTTTTTTGTTTTATTTAAAAAAATGTGAATGCAATGTTTAAATGCAATACTATTTTAACTATTTAGTATCACCAGACTACAAAATAACAACAATCAAATCGGTTAAGCCATTGAATACGTGAAAAACTCAAAAATAGGGGAATTTTCTCTAAAAACGTCAAAAGTCTATTTCCGTTAAACGATTTTTTTCCCAAAACCCTGAAACGCTATTTTCTTACAATCACTTTGGTTGTTATAGGTTTTGAAGTGTAATCACAATCCTTAGAGCCGTCTTTGAGAAAATTTGTTCTAAATGATGTAACACAAAAATTCGAATTTTCCGCCTAGGAATTCTCATAAGAACGCTCTGTTCACAGGAGAATGCCCCAAAAAAAAAAAACCCAGAGCGGATTAAAATAAAATATATATGGATTGAAAGGGCATTCAATGTAAAGGGTTTTCCAATAAGAGGTGTTATTTTTATATTCAAAGAAAAATGGAATTTTTTGAGATAAATGATCGGATGTTTATTTCATTATAAAGAGGAAGGTATGCCGTTAATAATGGAACACAACATCAGCCAAATGGCCGCCACGACCACGCTTACAGGACCATATCCTTTTCATGAAATTTTCCATAACCAAATCGCAAAGTGGCTGCCCTATGTCCTCGATAGCCTCACGAATTCCATCTTTGAGGTCTTCAATCGACGCTGGGCTGTTGGCGTAGACCTTATCTTTCACGTGGCCCCAAAGGAAGAAGTCGCAAGGTGTTAAATCACAAGATCTCGGTGGCCAATTGTGATCACCTCTTCGAGAGATAACACGGTCCGGAAACTTTTCCCGTAAAAGATCGATGGTTTCATTGCTTGTGTGGCACGTAGCGCCGCCGTCTTGTTGAAAGTAAACGTTGTCCAGATCAATACCATCCAATTCTGGCCATAAAAAATCATTAATCATCTCTCGATAGCGCAATCCATTGACCGTAACTGTTGCTCCAGCCTCATTTTCGAAAAAGAAAGGTCCAATGACCCCGCCGGACCATAAACCGCACCAAACAGTCACGCGTTGAGGATGGAGAGGCTTTTCAACAATAACTCTTGAGTTTTTCGAGCCCCAGATGCTACAGTTTTGCTTGTTGACGTAGCCTCCGAGGTGGAAATGGGCCTCATCAGTCAAGATGATTTTTCGATGAAATTCCGGATCATTTTCATGCATTTCAAGGACCCAATCAGCAAAGACACGACGTTGTTGATGATCAGCCGGCTTGAGTTCTTGTGTTAACTGAACTTTATAAGCCTTAAGACCCAAGTCATTATGCAAAATATGGTGTAATGACGTTTGTGGAATGCATAATTCCAAAGAACGACGAGGAATGGACAAACCTGGGTTTTCTTCAACACTTTGGGCTACAACAGCAATATTCTCAGTTGTTCTTGAGCGACGTGCACGGGTTTTATTCTTCACATCACTAACTTGTCCCAACAGCTCGAATTTGTCCACCAATTTCTGTATTGCGGTCCGACAAGGTGCTTCACGACGACCCAAAAATGTTTTAGTTTTACGAACCGTCTCTGCCAAATTTTCACCATTTTTATAGTGAATTTTAATAATTTCAATGCGTTGTTGAAGCGTGTATCGTTCCATTTTTATTAATGGCGTAGTTTCTACTTGTCAAATGTCAAAAAATGACAGCTTCAAAAGTGACAGCTACCGAAATAGCGGGCTATTCAAAATAACACCTCTTATTGGAAAACCCTTTAGATAACAAATGTGAAATTACTTTCTTAAACAGTTATCCCTGGAGCTGGGTATAACACTTAGCTAATAAAAATGAAAAAAAAAGTTATTATATTCAGCTCCGGAGATAACTTTTTAAGAAATTAAGTTCACATTTGTTATCTACAATTAATGCCCTTTCAATCCACATGTGTCTTATTTTAATCCGCTCTGGGTTTTTCGCCCATTCATTTTTGGGCATTCTCCATTGAAGCAGACAATTTATTTAGTTTGAGGCATTAAGGTAATGTTTTGAAACAAATATTTTTTCAGTTTTCGTTTTTTTTTTTGTGAGTTTAAAAAATTTTGTTAAAATTGTTTATTAAAAAATGTTGATTAGATTTTAAAATAAAATAAAAAAAAATAAAATTATGGATTTCTAGCTAATAAAAGGCTATAGGTTGTAAGTAGTGTTTCCGTTGTTTTTATAATTTGTATTCACATTTTTCAATTTCTTAGAAAGTGGCCCCTCCTGTCTAAATGGTGGAAAATAGGCCTCCTTCTCTACATTTAAGCTATATTTCCGAACATCTCTGCATTCAATGCTAATCAAATTCGTAGGAAATTGGTAAAGTTGACTTTTTTTTGCTTTTTACCCATCAGAGACTGACAGACTAATTCAAAGCAATTTCCTCAGATTTATTTTGGAAAAGTTTGGATTATGTATGAACTGTGTGTGGCACATTTTACATTTGACAACTATGAAGAATTAACTTTTGTTTAAATTTTAAATGGTAAGCCATATTTGTCCGTTTGGCTGAACTAACACACGTTTTTTCTAAAAAAAATCGTACTCTGAATTGAACATCTATGTTTTCTTTTCTTTTTTAAGGAAAGAAATCTCATACAAAAAAAATTAATTAAAAAATAAAAATTCTTTCAAAAAAGACAAAATCGAATACCTATAGCTAATTGATATTTACTTCTACTTACACCCACCACTTTCTGTAAACAAAAAAAAAAACCAAACCAATTAGTTTTATAGGTAGGCGGGAATCCTTAAGACTTGAGAGCTAATAACAACACTTACACCATATCACTTGAAATTAATCATTTGAATGAAAAGCCAGGAACTTCTTTTCATGTGCCATAAAATTAATATCCCATATTTATGGCCTTGATAATGGATTCTGCTCCTCTTATTTTTCATCACACAGAAACATCTATGTGATATTATTTTACAGTATCCTTATTATTTATACAAAAGTTAAGAGACCTCTTAAAACATCAAGATGAGAAATGAGAATCGAACCCTCTCTTCGCCATTTGTTGAATATTACACCCCATTATCATCAGCTTAACTGTCTTTACCCATATAAATACCCTTTTATATCCCAACGATGTATATCCATAAAATAAACCAAATGTTACACCATCATAATTTATCCAATCACACATTAAAGCCCATAAGGACCAAACGATGTAACCCATTGATTCTCAATTTAATGCCATCACACAGGCAGAGCAAACATCAAATACTAACAAACATTATCACATCATGACATATTTTGTTATACATATGTATATATTCGTGTATACCGAAAGAAAAATCACATCCCTTTTAATATCCCAACATCAAAACCGCTTGTGTGTCAATTTCAGCTAAAGAGAATCTCCCCCACCCCCCCCCCCCACCAACTCACCAACCAACAACAAAAAAAAAAGAACAAAAATAGAGAAACTCAAGTATCAACCTTACTTCACACACATTATAGCCAGAAGGCATCAGGCACTATTTCAAGAGAGAAATGGGTCATTTTCGACAAAAAATAAAAAAAAAATAAACGAAAGAACGAAAAAACGACAACGACAACCATCAGTCCTTCCATCACACCCTATTAAAACAAACAAACCAACAAAAAAAAAACCGATTCCACTCTTTCGTCTAAGTTTGCCAGTTTGTTTTTTTATCACTATAAACCGAAACCCTGAGTCAGGAGTCGTCCATCCGGAAAGTGTTGAAGCATTTACCCATCATCCTGACGGCCATCAGCTTCCCCAGAATCCTTGAGAAAATCATATTTTTCCCACGACAAAAAATTATCTAAATTATTCTGAAATTATCCATCAAGCTAAAATGAAGCTTGAGTGCATAGAGGCAGAGGAGCTGATGGGTTGGTGGCGGAGGGGGAGGGGGAAGAAGGAAACTGCTGTTAAATTCAAAATTTATTCTACGTCTGGAAGAAGACGATGAAGCTGAGGCAGAACAAATACTTTAAAGAACCGAACCGCCGCCATCACCAACGAAAATAAAACAAAAAAATTCAACACAAAACAGAAAAAAAAAAAAAGAGAGAAAACGGTTCGGAACTTTTTGAAATTAAGCAACTTTTCTCCTTTGTGACGGCAACGGTGCGAGCCGGGTGAAAAAATAAACTTTTTAATGACTTTTTTCTCACTATAGCTTCTCTCTGACAGCAAGCGACACCCCCACCCATAACATTCCTCATTTCCACACGCAAAGACTTACCCTTACCCTATAAACCTTTCCCCCCCCCTCCTACCGCAACGCTTCAAGTTGAACACAAAAGGCCGGAAAATTTCAATTTGCTTTCGAAGACGTCAAAAAAAAAAAATACGGTTATTGTATCCGTTTAACATAAAACATGACACGTACCTGGCTCCGGAGTCGAAGGAGTATCAGCCACCGGCACCGTTCCAGTGGCACTAACGTTCATATCCAAATATCCAAACAAGAAGGTCGCACTCAGGGCGGCAAGTAGCACCGATCGGTGGAGGTAGCCTGCCATGCTGCTTCCTCGTCCTGCCGAAGAGTAACTTCTTCGTAAGATTTTCATCGTTTTGTGAACAACTATTTTTATTGCAACTTTTTTTTTTTTGAGTAATATGTAATTTTTTTGATTTTTGTTGTTTTTCACTTAACTGCTGAAAACCCAGATAAACTCATTGTAGGGACGGACAGGTCAAAAGGACACAATCAATAACAGAATAAAAACCAGGAATTATTCACTTTTCTCTTTTATGTAAGTAAAATACAAAAACCGAGCACGTTGCTCTAGAAGTTGAATTATCCTCTTTAAAGGATTTTATTGATTTCTGAATTTGGCACACACACCACACATACAAAAAAATATCATACAAAAAAAACAAAAAAAAACTTCTTCAAGGACCTCAATATCCTTCACAGTAAACAATGCCCGGAAATTAAATTTCAACTTTTTTTTGTTTTGTTTGTGTTTGTGTTTTTTTTTTTTATCAGAAAGATCAAACTTTATCCTCGTTTTGCTCAGGAATCACTTGAAAGAAAAAAAAAACCTTCTCACAAAAAGGACGTTTATTTGTTTATTATCCTGGTTGTATTATTTTTTTTTTTGATTCACAACAGAAGAGGTTATTGGGTAATTGAGTGTAGTTTTTGGTGAATATTTTTTTATTGGGTTCACGAGTGGTTTTCCAGTTCGGAACTTCCTTCTGGTTCGAACTACCGGCACGAACTGAAAGCGAAAGCTTCACAACATGGATTCTTATATAAAATGTGCATCCTCAGCGAGGATCTGCGCATTGGACCAGGGCTCCAAAGGACTTCGAAAAAGCTTATTCAGTTCGAAGTTGTGGGAATGCTTTTTTTGGCTCCTATTTTGTTTGTTTTTTTTTTTTTGTGTAGAATTCAGGACGATACGCATTTGATTTAGTTGTCAGCACGAAGTCGTCCTTGATGGAGGAGGAAGTGCGGATAACAACTCTAGGGATTTATTATTGATGACGCGAGTCTAGAGAGTCATCTACACCTGTCGAATGGGTTCTTTTTTTTGTGATAGAATCAGTAAGCCGGAAACTACGCTGTGTTTTTGTATTCCAAAGAAAAAGTTGTAAGAGAGGGGGAGGGGGGGAGGGGAGATGGGGTGTCAAATTCGTGGTGTTTGGCGAGGATTATGTGGTTTGACAGGATATGAAGAGGGTGACTGAATGAAAAGAAGTTCTTAGCACAAGCAAGATATCACGAAGAAATTTATCATTCTAGGTTTTCGTCTTATGGATTGTTGAGAAAATGATTGCGCCAAGACACACTAAAAAAAAAACCCAAGAGAACGAATATCTTCACAGAATAATGAGGTCTGTTTTGGAAGAGAGTGCGCTCCAGGGAATAATTAGTCGCTTGCAATGAAAATTGTTGATATCTAGTGCGATAAGCCCTGTGAAATTTTTCTTATGCAATTTGTCAGGTATAAAACGAGAGAATAAGGATATAAATATAAATCGGCTTAAGAGGAGAGTGAGTCCTTTTTTTGGCTTATTTTTTTCTTATACCCTCTATTTATTGTTCGTTTTACGTCCGATGAGTTTTTTTTTTTTTTTTTGGTTTTTTTGTGAGTCCGAGTAATCCCCATTTTGATATCTGCGACGACAGGATGGTTTCAAAGAAAGGATTTGTTTTAAGTATGCAATTAAAAAGCTGCATAAGGCTAAAGAAAGTGGGTTGGTTGGGATGATTCCTTTTTCTATCTTTACTTTTATTGGATTTGATGAGAATATATATACAAACGGGGTTTTGTTTTATGACAACGATGTTGATGATGATAATGATGATGATGATGATGACGTTAGCTCTTCTAGAATCAGATTTTATTCCACTCTGATGTCATCTTTTTTTTCAGAATCCTTTCTCAAACAGCAACTTTTGCAATCATTTAGACGACTATAAAATTTAGGATGAATGGATAATCCTTTTGGATATAAGATGACTGTGACGGACTGACGGGAAATAAGACATAAAATAAAATACATTTTCAAATTGAACGCAGTGATGATAGAATTTTATATGAGGAATCAAACGGAATGACGTGTTTTTTTTTTTTTTTTTTTGGTTGGTCCTTCAACATATTGGTTATTGAAGAAAGCTTAAGGCAACGTCAAGTTGATGTTTTATAATAGCGGATGTATGAAAGAATTATTCATTTTTTGTATTAGTATGTTAAATTGTGATTTGCGTAATTGGCTGTCATATCATTTTTCACTTAAAAAATCACGGAATGATATTATTTGAAAAGAGGTGTCAGATCATTTGACTCAAGGTGTGTCGCCACAATTTGAAACCCGTTGTTTAAAGTTAAACCCTATAAACTTTCACGTTTACATAAAATATTCTTCCCAGGAAAAATAGACAAAAATGGTTGAACTTCAAAAAAATTAGGATAAAGAGGAATTTTGGTGTCTTAAGCATTTCCTAAAAAAAATTGAAAAATTGAACCACAGCTAAGGTTTTGCTCTACTTAAACGACTTCTACAGTAGCTTTATGGACAAAGAGGAAGAGGAAACAATTACCCAACTTCTCTGTAACCAAGCATCTTAGCTCTCACTATAGGGAAACTGAAAACACGACGGCAACAGATATCACAGAAACAAAAAACAATATTTCCCTTAAAATCCCATCAGTTCTCGTTTTGTTTTTTTTTCTGTTCCCCTGAAGCAAAAAAAATATGTTAACATATTATCTTCTCCGTGAGTTCCCGTATACTCACACATTTTCTTTACTAATTTGATTAATTTAATAAATTGAATAAGGTGAACTGTGGCGTATACGTACTCTTTTTTCTTTAAATTTCAGGCCATTGTGAATTTTCTCTTAGAATGTTACTTTATTTTTTTTTTTTAAAGAAAGGTTAATGGATTTAGGTGAACAAAAAATATATCTTCGATCTGAAGACTGATGTAATTACAACTACAATATGTTTTCATGGCCTTGAAAAAAAAAAAAAACAAAAATTGTGATGAGAATAATTCATCTTTTAATTCAAATAAATATGTATGTCTATCTACACAACCTTTTAAGAACGATTATAGAAATATAGAAATTAAGTGATTGCTTCTTTGTTTTTTCCAGTAAATATACCCAAGGCATATTGTATTCCCGATAACATTAAATAAAAAATACTTCAAAACAACAGGGTGCATCCAGTTATAACCCTTAATAATTGCTGAATTTTATTTGATGAAATTTAAATGTTTTTATCTTTTTTTAACTACCCCAATTACAGAATTAAGTGGCGGGAGTCATATCAACCCACGAATCTCAGAACCATTCGCTCGGCAAACAATAATTATTCGTCTGCAATATCTGCACCTAGATGGACAAAAAAGCATACATTTATTTGGCACGCAAGTGGTTTACAGAAATTTGAAAAATCACCGGGAGTAAAATATTGCAGATACCATAATTTTTAATGAAAACTAAATCACCTATTAGTGTATTTTTTTTTGATTTTAAGAAAATATGTATGTAAAGGGTGATTAAATTTTAAGGGCCGATGTTGATTTTGAATAAAACACAAATTATTTAGGAAATTATTGTCATTTCTTTTTATTATGACAATATTGGTATGGTTCAATAATGTATGGAACGAAATATCGGCCAAATGGCCACCGCGAGCTCGGCGGCACACCTCCATCCGATGGTCCAAATTTTCGATGACGTCGAGGCATAATTGAGGTTCTATGCCGTTAATATGTGCTGAATTATCTCATCCTTTAGCTCTTGAATTGTTGCTGGCTTATCGACGTACACCTTTTCTTTCAAATAACCAAGTCCAACGGTATTAAATCGCATAATCTTGACGGCCAATTGACATCGCCTCAACCTGAGATAACACGGCCATTGAATTCGTCGCGCAAAAGAGCCATTGTTTCTTTAGCTGTGTGGAAAGTGGCACCGTCCTGTTGAAACCATCACTAATCGTCCACATCCATATCTTACAAATTTGGGCCATAAAAAGTTCGTTATCATCTCACGATAGCGAGCACCATTCACAGTAACTGCCTCACCGGCCTCATTTTGGAAAAAATGCCGCCAGCCCATAAACCGCACCAAACAGTCACTCTTTGTGGGTGCATTGTTTTTTCGACAATCACTCTTGGATTATCATTCGCCCAAAAGCGTCAATTCTGCTTATAGACGAATCCACTGAGGTGAAAATGTGCCTCATGACTGAAGATGATTTTCTTCGAAAATTGATCGTCCATTGTTGCCATTTCTTGGCTTTAGGCTTTAGTTTTTGAGTCGATTCCTTGTAAGCTTGTCAATGCAAGTCTTTATGCATAATGTTCATCAACGACGAGCGTGAGAAGTGCAATTGTTGGGCACGACGACGAGTTGAGGTTGACGGCTCTTCAGCCACACTATCGCTAACAGCAGCAATATTTTCTGCAATACGAGCTGTACGAGCATGCATTGGTGTTTTCACATCTCCTACAGACCCGGTTTGCTCAAATTTTTGCACCATTTTTCCGATTGTACGCACATTTGGACGATTAAATTGACCGGAAAAAAATCATGAAGTGCACGATATGCATTTGGATTTGAACGCCCATTTTCATAATAAGCCTGAAAAACTTTAACGCGTTGCTCGATTGTGGTTCATTCAAATTGAGTTAGTCTGAAACTGAGAATTGTCAAATGAAATAAAATTGGAGGTCTAGGTGTGGTTCACATTCAATATCGGCGCCCTTAAAATTTAACCACCCTTTATTTAGCTTGAGATAAGTTCTGGTTGAGACTCTGTGGTCTTAACATGCCTGAGTAATAATGTCGTTAGTTTTTGTCCAACACAAACATTTTGAGAGATTTTCAAAAGCTCAAAACTCACAACCCAAATGTGTGGATTTATTACCAATTCAGGTGGGTCAAAAGAGAATTTTAAATTTAACCTCTATGGACTTATGACCTTTGGCTGATATTATTTATCACACATATAAGAAAAAAGAACTTTAATTAGATATTGTGTACAAGCTAAATAGTTAAATATTAAAATTTTTAAAAGTTTGAAAACATTGAACAAAGAAGTTTAAGAGCTGCTGGGCTAGGCAAATTGGCTAACATCTTACTTTTATGTATAATATAATAATAAGTATTTTTTATAGACCAAAAAACATTGTCACAAAAAATAAAAAGACTCGCACCCTGTTTCAAAGAATAACTCCCCATTATATTTTTTAATGAAATTTCTGAAAAAAATAAAACTAACATAAATATTTGCACCATGTAAACAGAACTGATAAGATTTCCAGAAATACAAGCAAAATTGATACGAGCATAAAAACATTAAAGAAACAAAAAAAAAACACACACACGCATAGAAAATACATTTTCGTGGGTATATGTATGTAAATTGAATAGCTTAAATAGGAAATCTGCGAATAATATCAAGAGATGACTTTAAGTTTGTAACTCGATAACATATTTTTAGGTAACTTAGTGTGTGTTTTCTTGAATGTAATTTTATACACCTACTTCTAGCTATGTATATGTCAATTTTAGGAGCAACATCCTTTTTAGTATTTTCTCTCAAATAAATTCTTCATTCGATAAACATACATATATATCGCAGGAAAAGTGTGTCAAGGGAGCTCTTCGAGACAGAATATGAAGAAATTTAGCTATCGGAAATCATGTAATGACGTTAGAGAGTGCCGTAGGTTATACGTTATTGTATGCCTTCATTTAGCTTGGGATAATTTTTTTTTTTTTTTGAAAGGAAGTTTTTGTTTTTTATTTTGTGTTTAATGATGGAAGAATGACTAAAAGGGGTGCTCACTCTCATCTTTTTTTTCTTTTTAGAACTATTTATAACAACAACAACATTTTTTTGTCTCTTCAGATATCAACAATAAAAAAAAATGAGTAAGCGTCGATAAGGAAGTAAGTGAAGAAAACAACATTTACCATGGTAACTGGTTTTTTGTCATTGTGTCATTTCTTAGAAAACTATGTGATAATGCTTAGAATAAACCAATAGAGATATATGAAATTTCGCAGAAAAACTATTAGGTACTAAGAAACATTTCCGATTTGAACTCTTACATTTTCAAAGGGAATTGCCCATTTCTGGCCAAGAGTGTACACTAACGAGTTTGGTATCAAATCAAAGGTAACTCGACCCAGATCATCGGTGAATTTTTTGAAATATAGGTGTGGCAAAAGACAGCTCAAAAAAAGTGGCTTTTCTAGAAGTCAAAATTCAGTATCTCAAAATGTGTTAAAAATATCAAAATAGGTTTATCATTATTTCAAAGACACAAAAAATACCTTTCATTTGATATCAATATCATTTTTCTACGTCAATTATTTCGCCCGTTATGGACAATTATTTGGAACATAATCTGAAATCCTTATTTTACAATTGGCAACTTCAAGTTTGAAAGTATTTCACCCATGTATCGGGCTTTTTGTCACCTTTCATTTGATACCAAACTCTTTTGTGTACACTCTGGGCCAAAGCTCCATAGTAAAATAATGAGCATTCCCTTTTATAAAATATTTAAAAACTGATTCTTAATTCTTCAAATTTGAGGAGAAGATAAAAAAATTAGAACAGAATTAGAGTTTTTGAAAAGTGAAAAGTTAAATTTAAGAAAATGCACTTGAAGCTGTCTAGAGTTAGATTTATGGATATCTTCAAGAAATAGACACTGGAATTCTATAACAACTGTCAATACATCGTCCAAAATTTCCAAAAATTTCACTGCTTCCATTGCGATAGAATTTTCTGAACCCAAAACATTAAAAAAAAGAAAACCAAAATAAATGATTTAAAATAACTAAGCATTTATTAAAAAAAATATGTGAGTGCCGGGACTCACGGTAAAATATGTGTAAACATCAACGTTTGTCCAAGTGCCTAATTTTTGTTACTGAACGTCATCAAAAGAATTGAATAATTAACACTACATATATGTAGGCAGTGCTTAAAAAGCTTAGTGTTGAAAGAAAGGGAGCGAAATACCCAGTGGGGGAACCGCTGTAACGAAATTTCCAAGCACTAAAAGGCTGGTGGTGAAGTGTCCAACGAACGGTGAAGGTTCGGTACTGAAAGGTCATGCTTCGTAGTTCACTCTCAACTTTAAGATGACTTCACATTACACATGGTTATTGTTTATGGTAATCACTCTCTGAGCATCGACAAACAACAACTGTCAGCGGAGAGAACTAAAATTGTGGTTTCAATTAAATGATACCGTACCCAAATTCCAAAGGAACTTAATGGTTTGACTGACAGGGGCCGAATTAAAATATCCAGTTAGAACTGTCAACGAACTTGCAACCCTTATGAAACTCCATCTTTCCATCGAGTAAAACTTACAAAAAGTTCAATCTTAATTTTATACTGAACGAACCTCAAATGAATGTCACTATGCGATAGCCGGCGAATTATATATCTCGAGTTTTTAGAATATTTAGTTGCAGTTGTTGTCAGTGGAAATCACTAAAATCGTAGTTTCAATCGATTGACACCATCAATCGCCTATGGAATTGGACGCTGTGATTTTTATAATAATTAAAAATTAAAGAAAAAAATATAAAAATATAAGTGTTAAAATGATAAAATCGTCGGTCGCATTAAAAACAATTTGCTTTCGTCGTTGGCAAAAACAATATAAATGAGTGGTCGCGACAAAGTATAATCTAATTGTCGGTCGCGTTAAAATCAATTTGTTTTGGTCGGGGCAAATCAGATTTCGTAACGTAACGTGCTACAACGTAAAGTGCACTACGTAACGTTGCACATGAACGTTCACGTTTTTTTTTCACTCTACCGCCAGCATAGATGTTTACACATCAAAAAAAAGAAGCAAAAAACAGGACCACAACACGTAACAGGTCTCAAATCGACAAACAATCAATCTACTGTATTTGCAATTTTAATGTTTGTCGACACTTATTTTCCATTAATATAAATTCGGAGCACATTAAAATGTAAGTCCTGATTATTCAGTTGTAAATACAATCCAAGTAATGCTCGGTTGATTAATAAACTGATAAAGTGTCATTACGGTAACAAAAATATGAGACACTGGAATTCTATAACAACTGTCAATACATCGTCCAAAATTTCCAAAAATTTCACTGCTTCCATTGCGATAGAATTTTCTGAACCCAAAACATTAAAAAAAAGAAAACCAAAATAAATGATTTAAAATAACTAAGCATTTATTAAAAAAAATATGTGAGTGCCGGGACTCACGGTAAAATATGTGTAAACATCAACGTTTGTCCAAGTGCCTAATTTTTGTTACTGAACGTCATCAAAAGAATTGAATAATTAACACTACATATATGTAGGCAGTGCTTAAAAAGCTTAGTGTTGAAAGAAAGGGAGCGAAATACCCAGTGGGGGAACCGCTGTAACGAAATTTCCAAGCACTAAAAGGCTGGTGGTGAAGTGTCCAACGAACGGTGAAGGTTCGGTACTGAAAGGTCATGCTTCGTAGTTCACTCTCAACTTTAAGATGACTTCACATTACACATGGTTATTGTTTATGGTAATCACTCTCTGAGCATCGACAAACAACAACTGTCAGCGGAGAGAACTAAAATTGTGGTTTCAATTAAATGATACCGTACCCAAATTCCAAAGGAACTTAATGGTTTGACTGACAGGGGCCGAATTAAAATATCCAGTTAGAACTGTCAACGAACTTGCAACCCTTATGAAACTCCATCTTTCCATCGAGTAAAACTTACAAAAAGTTCAATCTTAATTTTATACTGAACGAACCTCAAATGAATGTCACTATGCGATAGCCGGCGAATTATATATCTCGAGTTTTTAGAATATTTAGTTGCAGTTGTTGTCAGTGGAAATCACTAAAATCGTAGTTTCAATCGATTGACACCATCAATCGCCTATGGAATTGGACGCTGTGATTTTTATAATAATTAAAAATTAAAGAAAAAAATATAAAAATATAAGTGTTAAAATGATAAAATCGTCGGTCGCATTAAAAACAATTTGCTTTCGTCGTTGGCAAAAACAATATAAATGAGTGGTCGCGACAAAGTATAATCTAATTGTCGGTCGCGTTAAAATCAATTTGTTTTGGTCGGGGCAAATCAGATTTCGTAACGTAACGTGCTACAACGTAAAGTGCACTACGTAACGTTGCACATGAACGTTCACGTTTTTTTTTCACTCTACCGCCAGCATAGATGTTTACACATCAAAAAAAAGAAGCAAAAAACAGGACCACAACACGTAACAGGTCTCAAATCGACAAACAATCAATCTACTGTATTTGCAATTTTAATGTTTGTCGACACTTATTTTCCATTAATATAAATTCGGAGCACATTAAAATGTAAGTCCTGATTATTCAGTTGTAAATACAATCCAAGTAATGCTCGGTTGATTAATAAACTGATAAAGTGTCATTACGGTAACAAAAATATGAGTATATGTTTTATTACTGCGTGAGGATTAATAACTCTTTAATTACAAAAATTTCCCATTGTACATGATTATTTTTATTATAAAATATTCAAATCATGCATAAAACTCACACATGGTCACTCCCGTAACATTGACTTTGTCAAAGCAGTAACAATTTCAAACTAAAATTTTGTATAGTTTTTCATAAATTTGTTTCTTATTATTGGACTGGAACTTAAGATCAGGAAAACATTTTGTTACACATGCTATTACCTTTCTAATGTCACACCCGTAACACAAATTAAATGGATAATATCATAACCACGTTTTATTAAATTATTAATTTATGTATTTATACGTATTTTTTTAAGGGACTGATATGCTTTCAAAGAATTATAATTAGTTTTATTCCATTAGCACCTATCAGTGTCACAACCGTAACAAAAGAGATATTAATATTTAATATTATAAAAGCTTTTTAGGAGCTTATGTATACATAACTTGATCTAAATGAGTTAAATTATTATTGAGATAAAGGGTCCGCCATCTAACGTTTTTTTTTTCAACTAGTGCTTATTTCGTGAATGGTAACACTTAGCTCATGTCTGATTTGACAGATAATTAGTTTTCTCCTTCCGCTGAACGAAGTGGGCCTACGATCGACTTAGAGAAGATGCCGATTTTGCCAAAAAACTCATCTTTTCAGATGAGGCTCATTTTGATCTTGGCGGGTAGTAAACAAGCAAAATTGCCGCATTTGGGGCACACACAACCCGCACGCATACATTAAAAAGCCGATACACCCAAAACGGGTCACTGTTTGGTGCGGATTTTGGTCCAGAGGCATAATTGGCCCATTTTTCGAAAATGAGCAAGGAAAATGGCCGTTACAGTCAATGGCGATCGTTATCGGGCCATGTTGAACGAATTTTTGTTCACAAAAATTGAAGAGGAGGATATTGGGAACATTTGGTTTCAACAGGACGGCGCTACGTGCCACACAGCCGAAGCTACACTCGATGTTAAAAGTTATTTGGCGGACCCATGTTTGAAACAAAAAATAAATCCATGACCAGATCACTAGAAATTGTTCCTGTACTTCAATTTGCTGAGAATTTTAAAGATTTTTTTATTTAAATGCATAATTAAGCAAAAAAGGTATTTTTTTCAAATCGGTATTTTAAAAATCAACAAAACGTTGTCAACCAAGAAGCAAATATTTCTAAAATAACTCTTAGAATTTTGTTTAACCCCAGCCTTCTCAATTTGCCTTAAAAATAAAAATGTATGCCAAAAAAATTGCAAAAATAGTTGAAGCGATTTTGTAAAGATATAATTTTTTGTATTTATAAAATTTCTTTTACATTTCTTTTTAAGTATTAAATAACATACTCCTTAAAATTTTATTAAAAAAAGGGTTTTCAAAATATTTCAATAAATAAATATTTCTATAAATAATTTCAAAACACGTTCCGTATGAAATATAATTTATTTTAACAAGTTTTTTCTATAAAAAAAAAAACACTGAAAAAAAACATCAAATATTTTTTTTTTTTTTTTTGGAAATGGTCACACCATTTTGTATTTTTCATCACTTTCATTGTATTATTAAACTAATTTGTAAAATTTCGAATATTATGTGATCCAATCGTCCAGTTAATTTTTTTTTAGAACAGATATTTTTCAGAAATATAAGATTTCGTTTCGTGCGCTTGGATGGCTTACCAATCCAAACCAAACTTTATATCTGTCAAGCATCAAAATGTTGTTCCTTTTTTCAAAAAAAAAACAATCTCACTCAATCCAATTACTCAGCAAAACTTAAGTTTATGGTGACACCGATTCTATCGCTTACAATCAACAACAACCAAAACTCAAACCCATTACCTTCAGCACAGTCAGACCAGTACGAGAAGATAAAACCTCTGTTACACTTCAAAAAACAAACAAAAAAACGACATCTTTCATTCCACATCTAGCGTCTGTATAGGTACATCCAAAACCCAAAAAAAAAAGAAGAAAACCAATCCTTTTTGTTCGTGAGCTTTTCAAACTGCAATCAGCACGATCTCTTCCAATTCAACGAATTGTGCAGCGAAAACGAACAATCTTTTCTCTTGCCTCACCTCAAGCGAAAGAATCTAGGGTATGTGGGTAGGAGTAAACTCTCTCCGCTTCGCATAAGGTTAAGGTATAGGTGTGTGTAACTAGGAAAAACCAGGAAACTTTCCTGACTTGCAAAACCTATTCAATGTTTTATATAGTAGGTACATAGTTCATCCTGAAAGGATTCTTGCTGATGGTTCCTAGTGGAAGGAGTAAAAAAAAAAAACTACCACCAACTACCAGAAACCCCATTCACGGAACTGTACCGACCGATACCCCCTGAGGCAGCGGTTGCCACAGTTTTGGTTACAATATTTCATATTTCAGCAAGCAACACCAGGATCGAGTGAAATGATAGTTATTTTATCCGGCACAACGACAACGACCGACGTCCGCGACCTTATTTGGCAATAATTTGGTCAGGTGGAAGCACATTGCCCAGGATAACCAACCAACTTCGGCAAACACATTCCATTTTCAATCCTTGGTCTTGGTTATGAAAATCCAGATATTGTTCATGAAATTCGGGCCAAAATTAACAATGAATTGCAATGTTTTCATAAGGGGTACTGCGTCCTGATCGGGTAATTCTGGCGCTATAGCTGAAGCTATATGTAGCTGGCTGATGGCGGGAGTGAGTTAAACAAGAGATATCCTCTTTTATCTGTGTGCAGTGGATTACATGCGGACTCCTTGCTGCAATTTATCATGAAGTCTTGAATAATTGATGGAATCTGGAGCAGAGAAGCAGTAAAGGGAAAAATAAGCAAGACACAAAACCACACTGCCTTACGCTCTCCCGAGAACATAAATCAAAAAACAAAGAAAAAAACAAACAGTACTCTGAAGAGGGCCAAGGGAGGGGCAGGGGCAGTCGTCCGACTTGCGAAAGGCAGGTATCCTTGGAAAAAGGCTTACTGTAACCATATTCTCTGGTCTCTGGGCTGATGGGTATCCATGCTACGGAATTGTTAATGTTGTCTGGCCGCAAACATATGTAAGAATACCAGGACCGACCGACCGACGCACGGTGGTTTGGTTGTGGTGGCGGGTAGCCCAAGCCGAAGCCGAAGTGGTAATGTAGTAACTAAGAGGCGTCATCTTTGCACACATCGTGATGCGGGTGGTGGTGGTGGTGCAAGCGGCAAGCCTTGTCTACTTACAGCCAAAGGACTTACAACACTTATGGCTTTTCGACCACAACCACCGCAAATGCGAGTAAAGATGCACACACATTTCTATTCGTACTGTACCATGTACACATATATTATGCGACGCTGAGTGAGTCAGTCAGAGTCTCTAAAAGGATGCTTTATCCTTGAATGCATCTGAAATGGGATGTTTCTCAAGGACGAGTGGGGCCGGAAGCTCAGAATGGAAACCCTCTTTAAAATGTCCTTTTGCTAGGATACGTTCTACAGAGATACACCACACTCGCATATATAGATGATGAGTTGCTTAAGGAATTTGCAGTCGTAAAGCCTGATGGAACGGAAGAAAATCAAATACGAGAGAGATAGAGACAGAGACAGACAGACAGAGAGTGAGTAAAGATGAGGAAGTGACGCGTCTGCTGATATGCTTGCAGCTTGTAGCCTTCAGCACACAAATCACACATTTCTGTGGCATGATGGCCGACCGGCTAGTGGTATATATTCTCTCTGTGGCTATTTAGATAGATGCAACATACAACACACATACATCACACAAACTTTACTGTATTCTGTATGTAACAGAGAGCATATAGAGGTGGGAGGGGGGTTGTAGGAATGTGTTTATATCTCAGCACCAGTAATTTATGCTTTATTGGTTTTGTAAAATGTTGAAATTGTGCAGCTGACTTGAAGGCGAATTGAATTTGTTGTGACTTTTGAAATTGGTAATATACGTGAATGTGATCCGATAGTTTGAAAACAGTTATTTCTAGTTTAGGATACGCATCATAATTTTTAAAGGGAATTTTTAAGTTTAAAGAATTTTTAAAAAGTTTGTTAGAGTAAATTAAGCGGAATCTTTGGGTTAGAGAAAAATGTCAATTGTCAAATTGAAATAATAAAAAGGGGTTATGTTCAACTTTATCCGCAGCTTTAACTGATCTTATGTTGAACTTAAATATGCAAGTTTTTTTTCAGCAAATGCCTAAGAAAGACATTATGAAGAGCATTCAACACTTCAAGATAATTTAAAGATGTCTTAAAGAAGTTCTTACTAATGTCTTTGTAAGTGCTTATAAAGAGGAATCGTTTTGTTGATGTATTGGCGACGTAATCAAGAGGTTTTAAAGAGGCATTTTAATGGAATGAATTGGAATGGAATGATTCATATCATTAAACAATTTTTTCTCATGTAAATATTAAGTTGTAATGAAATGCAATGGAACTTAACATGATTGGTGAAAACTTAAGGAACTGTTTATGGCTTTAATTCTAGTTATTTAAAAATTACAGTTTTGACACGTTTTTTGAAGAATTTTTTATTTATTTAATCCGTTAAAATACTAACGTTAAACAACTTAAAATTATATAAAATATTACAAATATTGATTTAATTACAATGATGTATTAATTGTCATTAATTGAAGAAATTAAAAAATTATACTTATTGAAAGCTGAAATCAATTGATTTAAGGGACTGTTCACACCATAGTTTGTTCTGCTAAATATAGGATATAGAGACCGTTGATTTCTCAAGCTAGCTTGACTAAAACTAAAATTCAGGCGACACAGAGCTGATGGAGATATTATTGATCCGTTGACTTATTTTATTAACTTTTTTAATAATATAATTAAAGTGATCAATAAATGTTAATGTAGAACCTATAGTATAATATCCCTAGGTCGGGAAAAACGGACACTCTGCATAATGAAAAAGAATACAACATATAGTTGTAAGTTAATACATTTTTTTTGTGCATAAAACACATTGTTTTACACTTGTCAATATTTAACAAAAGACAGTTTGTATTGCACAATTCCCTGAACCTATAAATGTCTTCTTGAAGTTGTTCACAGTCGCTGATGGAAGCATGGATAAGCACAGATGAATTTATTATAATTGATGTCAAGTCATTGATGTATAAAATAAATAGTAATGGGCCCAAATGATTGCCTTGTGGAACACCTGAGTTTACCAAAAATTGATGAGAACGCTCATTACAAAAAATTACACTCCTGTTTTCTAAATAATATAATATCCAGACTAGAAAGCTTTCATTGAATCCTAAGGCATTTAGTTTATTGATTAGAGTTTTGTGACAAAGCTTATCAAAGGCTTTGCTAAAATCAGTAAATACACAATCTACCTGTTTTCGATATTCAAAAGAATCGATACAAAAAGAGGCAAAGTCAAACAGATTTGCGACAGTCGACTTCTTTTGGACAATATCATGATGGCTATCACAAAATAATAGATTAACAGTTAAAAGATAAGACGTTTCAGATAATGGACTCAAATAAATTCGGAATTACAGACAATTTAGCGATGGAATATGTTTTTACATTTGAAGCTGTCATTTTTTAACATTTGACAAGTAGAAACTACGCCATTAATAAAAATGGAACGATACACGCTCCAACAACGCATTGAAATTACTAAAATTCACTATAAAAATGGTGAAAATTTGTCAGAGACGGTTCGTAAAACTAAAACATTTTTGGGTCGTCGTGAAGCACCTTGTCGGACCGCAATACAGAAATTGGTGGACAAATTCGAGCTGTTGGGACAAGTTAGTGATGTGAAGAATAAAACCCGTGCACGTCGCTCAAGAACAACTGAGAATATTGTTGTAGCCCAAAGTGTTGAAGAAAACCCAGGTTTGTCCATTCCTCGTCGTTCTTTGCAATTAGGCATTCCACAAACGTCATTACACCGTATTTTGCATAAAGACTTGGGTCTTAAAGCTTATAAAGTTCAGTTAACACAAGAACTCAAGCCGGCTGATCATCAACAACGTCGTGTCTTTGCTGATTTGGTCCTTGAAATGCATGAAAATGATCCGGAATTTCATCGAAAAATCATCTTGACTGATGAGGCCCATTTCCACCTCGGAGGCTACGTCAACAAGCAAAACTGTCGCATCTGGGGCTCGGAAAACCCAAGAGTTATTGTTGAAAAGCCTCTCCATCCTCAACGCGTGATTGTTTGGTGCGGTTTATGGTCCGGCGGAAAATGAGGCTGGAGCAACAGTTACGGTCAATGGATTGCGCTATCGAGAGATGATTAATGATTTTTTATGGCCGGAATTGGATGGTATTGATCTGGACAACGTTTACTTTCAACAAGACGGCGCTACGTGCCACACAAGCAATGAAATCATCGATCTTTTACGGGAAAATTTTCCGGACCGTGTTATCTCTCGAAGAGGTGATCACAATTGGCCACCAAGATCTTGTGATTTAACACCTTGCGACTTCTTCCTTTGGGGCCACGTGAAAGATAAGGTCTACGCCAACAGCCCAGCGTCGATTCAAGACCTCAAAGATGGAATTCGTGAGGCTATCGAGGACATAGGGCAGCCACTTTGCGATTTGGTTATGGAAAATTTCATGAAAAGGATATGGTCCTGTAAGCGTGGTCGTGGCGGCCATTTGGCTGATGTTGTGTTCCATTATTAACGGCATACTTTCCTCTTTATAATGAAATAAACATCCGATCATTTATCTCAAAAAATGCCATTTTTCTTTGAATATCAAAATAACACCTCTTATTGGAAAACCCTTTACTTTAAAGTCATAGATGCTGCCCCCTTAAAAACTCACGCGCTTCAAAAAATAAAGATATTTACAATTTGTTTTTAACCAGAGTGAAATCGCGCTTAATGACTTCTTAATAAGAAGTCATTAAGTGGTCATTAATTTTATGTTTTAAAATAAAACAAAATGTTCAAGAAGTTCATTAAATATTCAGCTTTTAAAACTGAACAGACTACCTTAAGACCTTAAGACAATGCAGGAAATATGATTGAATTAAGAAAAACAACAGGAAATTTAACTTCAAGTTGACAGATAAGAAATCAATGCCATAACTTTTATAAAGATATCTGGAAGAACTCTTCAAAATGTCCTTGAGAAAGGAAAGAGTTATAAAGAGGGGTTAAAGAGGCTATAAAGAAGTTTCATACACAGATATGAAAAACTAACTTGAAAAATTTGTCTACAAGTTGTTTTTTAAGTAATTAAAAAGTATTGACTTTAAATTATCTTTTTAGGAATTCATAAAGAGCTTATTATGCGTAAAGTATTGGCTTCTGACGTGCTTGGTTCACTCTCAGATAACGGTAGGTAGGTACTAGACCAAGCACAACTCATTTTTCTTCTTGATATTTGTTGCATTTTGAGATTAAATGGGTGAAATTTTGTTCCAGTAATGAAAACTCCGGCCAAGTGACATTCTTTTAAAGCTATCCAAAGTTCGTTTAGAAGAAAAAATAAATTGTGACAAATTGGTGTTTAAGTTAAGCGGCATTGACTGTACATAGTTCCTTCTCCAACTCATGTTTTCATCTGCTTCAGAAAATGTATCTCTTGCACTTGAGCTAATAATAATAATCGTAATAATATTCAAATGCCCCCATACTGCGCCTTGCCACTCAAATGAATAGCTTAATTCTGGGAGAGACTCTCGCAGATGTTTCACATTACACCTGTACGACTTTTTGTTTGGCTTAATTTTATACATTAGTGATAGGGCAGCCTTGACTTTCTTTCGCATTTGCACATCATCAATTTTAGCTCCGCATATGCCACGCCAACGTCTTACAGCCATCAACTCGCATATTGCCGTAATCGTCTTCATTGTCGTGAACACTTTCTCCCCAGCGGCGCGGCGGGCGGTGAAAGCACGTGAAACAAAGTGAATTTTTCATTTTGTATGTTATCTCATTAGTGAGCGTCTTCAAGCTTGAAGTTCACTCTCCAAGTAGGTATACAAAAAAAAAAAAAAAAAACAAATTCCCGAATGCTCTTGACCGACTTTGGCAGCACCATCGCATCGCCATCACCATCGCAAGCAGAAGAAAAGTATACAAAAATGAAAAATTATTCAGGACAGGATGGAGGATTAAGATGAAGAGAATGCAAGGACGACGGATTTTGAATAAATATAAATACTATATATATACGATGAACCAATTTACACAAAGTTTAAATTTTGCTGCCATAAATTGGCTGCATGGAATTTATTCGTGCGTGTTTAGGTACGAATACGAAGTACGATGATGCGAATGTTTTAGTCATTTGTTGTTGTCACATCAATCTCAACATTAATCGAGCGTTTGACTTTGATGAATCTCAATTTTGGGGCTATGCTGGCTGGGCTGGGTTGTTTGGTTGATTGCCGGAAATGGGACTAAATGAATTCAATGTTTTTAAGTTGATTCTGGGCTCTGCTCTGGCATGCCCACAGTGGAAGTCACTCTTTTACGCACTCACTCACTCACTTTGATGTTTATGCTAATCGACCCAAGCAGCATGAATATAAAGAATTTGAATTTATGGAAATGATTCCATCAAAACCCGAACCTGTGCAAAATATAACTAAATCTATAAGGTCGTCTCTTTTTCTCTCTCCATGCATCTCTCTCTCTATCTGTCGAATAAGAGTCGATTGGAATTTAGATGAGTTTTTAGATGCCAGCAGGCAGGAGGTAATTTATTTCTGGGATCGGAATTTATATGCTTGGCTGCTATATATGGGAATGAGGCTCTTTCATATAGTGTTATGCGGGGCATATCACAAACGAAGAGTTAGAAAATGGGTGGAATTTCTAAAAGCCATATTATCAGGATGACACAAATTTGCGTTGTCATGAAGGTGAGGGGTCCATCATGGCGAGTTACGTGCTTTAATTATTTTTGAATTTTGAATAGTATCAAGCGCCTAGATGGGATTTGATAAGATTTGTTCGCATAAATTGTATAACAGTTTTCAATATAAATTCTAAATACTTGTTTTATTTTATGTCTTTAAAGTTTTATGAAATGTGGTCTTTGTGTTGAAGTTATAGTCACCTACAACAGATGCAAAAAAATAATATTCGATGTAGTCAATGTGATTTGATTTGGTGTTTTTTTTAGAGGTATAGAACTTTAAGTTGGCAACACTATTTTAACTGGTGGCCATTTTGTCAGCTGTCAAGTGGTTTGTTTTTAATTTGGTTTGGCATTCCATCATAAATCAACGATGACCACTGGGCATGGCCGTTGCGGTGGCGTACATTCGGTGAATGGACTTGAAACGAGATTGCTGTTGATTTCGATTTTCAAAAGAAAATTTTTGTCAGCGATGAAGCTTGTTTTTGGTCAAATGGCTACGTCAATTACCAAAACTGCCGTATTTGGAGTGATGATAATCCTCAATTGTATGTTGAGACACTTTTACATCCACAAAAACTGACTGTTTGGTGTGCTTTATGGTTTGCTGGAATAATTGGTCCCTACTTCTTTAAAGACGATGATGGCCAGAACGTTACAGTCAATGGTGACCGCTGTAGAGCCATGATTACTGACTTTTTCGTTCATCAATTGAACAACCATGATGTGGAGGAGCTGTGGTTTCAACAAGACGGCGCAACATGTAACACAGCTCGTGCCACAATTGATTTATTGAAGTAAACGACATCGTGCGATTTAACGCCGCTTGACTATTTTCTGTGGAGATTTGTGAATTCACAAGTCTACGCTGATAAGCCCGAAACTATTGACCACTTGGAGGACAACATTCGCCACGTTATTGCCGATATTCGGCCACAAATATTGGAAAAAGTCATCGAAAATTGGACCTCCAGATTAGACTACGTCCGATCCAGCCGTGGGGGTAATATGCCAGAAATCATATTTAAATTATAATGCCAGAAGATTATCTTTTGAATAAAGTATAATTCATTTCAATTTAAAAAAATCATCTTTGTTTTATTTATTTTCAAAGTTCTATACCTCTAAAAAAACACCCTTTATATCAACATTTTTTACAGCTCTTTTCTTCTCCTCCTTCACCCTCCTTGCAATCAGGTTCAAATGTCCGTCATTGTAAGTTATTTTACTGACGACTAATTTACAAAATAATTTGCCACATTGCAGTACCTATAAATCTGCAAGATTTGAAAAAAATTAAGCAGCAATGGAAGGACTTTCCTTCATACTCCATATTACTTTAATAAAATTTTGTCTGGAAAAAAAAAAATACAATTATTACCCACAAATTATTCTTATTTACGATTCTGTAGCGAATGTCTTCAATTTGCTTCAAAAAGTGTCAGCATAAACTTTAGTGCTTATTTTTCTTTTATTACAATTCATGCACTTGAGAGAAGCGAAAAGGCAGTTAAATGGTTATTTTCTTTGTTTTATGTGTCAAATATAAAATGATGATGATAGTTCGAGTGTTACATAAGTTGTTAGTTAAGGTAAGGAAATTGGTTGGGGTTAAAAATAAAGGGTTTTCCAATAAGAGGTGTTATTTTGATATTCAAAGAAAAATGGCATTTTTTGAGATAAATGATCGGATGTTTATTTCATTATAAAGAGGAAGGTATGCCGTTAATAATGGAACACAACATCAGCCAAATGGCCGCCACGACCACGCTTACAAGACCATATCCTTTGACCATATCCTTTTCATGAAATTTTCCATAACCAAATCGCAAAGTGGCTGCCCTATGTCCTCGATAGCCTCACGAATTCCATCTTTGAGGTCTTGAATCGACGCTAGGCTGTTGGCGTAGACCTTATCTTTCACGTGGCCCCAAAGGAAGAAGTCGCAAGGTGTTAAATCACAAGATCTCGGTGGCCAATTTTGATCACCTCTTCGAGAGATAACACGGTCCGGAAACTTTTCCCGTAAAAGATCGATGGTTTCATTGCTTGTGTGGCACGTAGCGCCGTCTTGTTGAAAGTAAACGTTGTCCAGATCAATACCATCCAATTCCGGCCATAAAAAATCATTAATCATCTCTCGATAGCGCAATCCATTGACCGTAACTGTTGCTTCAGCCTCATTTTCGAAAAAGTAAGGTCCCGCCGGACCATAAACCGCACCAAACAGTCACGCGTTGAGAATGGAGAGGCTTTTCAACAATAACTCTTGGGTTTTCCGAGCCCCAGATGCGACAGTTTTGCTTGTTGACGTAGCCTCCGAGGTGGAAATGGGCCTCATTAGTCAAGATGATTTTTCGATGAAATTCCGGATCATTTTCATGCATTTCAAGGACCCAATCAGCAAAGACACAACGTTGTTGATGATCAGCCGGCTTGAGTTCTTGTGTTAACTGAACTTTATAAGCCTTAAGACCCAAGTCTTTATGCAAAACACGGGGTAATGACGTTTGTGGAATGCCTAATTCCAAAGAACGACGAGGAATGGACAAACCTGGGTTTTCTTCAACACTTTGGGCTACAACAGCAATATTCTCAGTTGTTCTTGAGCGACGTGCACGGGTTTTATTCTTCACATCACTAACTTGTCCCAACAGCTCGAATTTGTCCACCAATTTCTGTATTGCGGTCCGACAAGGTGCTTCACGACGACCCAAAAATGTTTTAGTTTTACGAACCGTCTCTGACAAATTTTCACCATTTTTATAGTGAATTTTAGTAATTTCAATGCGTTGTTGAAGCGTGTATCGTTCCATTTTTATTAATGGCGTAGTTTCAAATGTCAAAAAATGACAGCTTCAAAAGTGACAGCTACCGAAATAGCGGGCTATTCAAAATAACACCTCTTATTGGAAAACCCTTTAGGATAAACAGATGCACATTCGTTGAATTTTTTCCTTGCTTCATAGGGCAAGTTCAGTATGGGACTTTGATGATTCCAATGCTCCAGCAATTCGAACATCTGTTTTTTTTTTTACAATATTTATCTTGTTTTAGAAAACTGGCGAAAATTGTTGCTCTGTAATTTGAATTTTTTCCGTTGTTGCATTGATGAGTGATTTTACAGTTTGTGTCAACTGGCTGTGTGAATGATTTGTTATTTAAATATGTAGGGTGCGTTTTTAGTTACACTGGACATCCAGTATAATGAATACCGATATAACGAATACTCATGTCCAGTATAACGAATCACCATTTGAAGTCCATTGATATCTCTAAATAACGAATACTGAAAAATTTTACTACTCAATACTATAACGAATGACTAACAACACTGTACATGAAATACGTTAGATTTTTTTTTATTTTCACATCTTTTTTTAATTTTGTCGCAGTTGTTGTAATAATTAATATGGTTTTTAGGGTCGAAAAAAACTGGTTCAGATATAATGAATCATTCGATATAACAAATACTCGAAGTCCAGTGTACTTTGAAAGCGTTTACAACCCTAAACCGTCCTTAAAAGCACCACAAGCTTGTAACTCTGAAGCAGAAATGCTTTTATACAAAACTAGTTGGCCCGCCTGGCTTCGCACGGGTAGACAAACTTTAGCTTCGTCTTGAAAATTACAAGAGAATATATTATTTTTGTTGACTTTTTGAGATCGAATTCCTACTATTTTCTGGATTTTAACCCACTTCACGAAAGGCTAAATTTGTAAAAATATGATCCTCTAAGTCCAACCTTTATTGCTTTCCAAACACAGCCAAATTTTTTAATTTAAAAACCACTGCTTTATTTTTATCCCATTTCACTCTATCGAAAGCATTTTTTTTAAATAACCTAAACAGAGTTTTTTTATATCGGACAATTTTTTATTTTTACCTCATTTCACTCTACAAATAACAACATTTGAAAAAGAATATCTCTATAGCCATTTCCTAAGCAAAACCTATCAAACAAAAGAAGAATTTCTTAAATCGAACAGTTTTTTTGTTTGTACCCTATTTTACCCTACAAATAGCAAAATATATTTATATAAAAAAAGGCCATTTTTACATGGAATCCCACGGGTTGCGTCCAGTTTTAATTGTAACTGGGGGATTATAGAAGAGAATACTGCCTGGAATAGGGCTCGATACTACAACTTTAAGTTACCAGTTAAGCACTTAAACAAAATGTTACTTGGCCGGAGTTTTCATCGCTGAATTATAATAATTTCGACCATTCAACCTAAAAATAAAAAAATGTTAAATACTTAAAGGTAGGTCTACAGTATTTTCACTTAAATGGAAAAATGTTTTCTGTAAGCTGAAAGCTGTAACCAAGGCCACCAAGGGCACGCTTGCAGAAGTCCAGACGCTGAACCCAATTTTCGGCGGTTTTCAAGCATAAATCGGCCGATACTGCTGCAATTTCACGTTCGATATTCGTACGAAGTTCATCGATCATCGCTGCCTTTTTGGCATAGACCATAGACTTGACGTAGCCCTACAGAAAATAGTCTAACGGCGTCAAATCGCACGACCGAGGCGGCCATGCGACTTGACCGTTTCGTGAGATGACATGTTCTCCAAACTTGGTTTCCATTAAATTGATTGTGACATTCGCTGTGCGGCTTGTGGCGCCATCCTGTTGGAACCACAAGTCCATACCATCCAATTGTGGCCAAAAATATTCGGTTATCATTGAACGGTAGCGATCCCCATTCACAGTAACGTGCCGGTCTTGATCATCACGGAAGAAGTACGGCCCCAATGACGCCGCCGCCGGCCCATAAACCACACCAAACCGTATTTTTTTCGGGATGCAATGATGACTCTTGGAGTACGTGTGGATTGCTGCCTGACCAATACCACATATTTTGTTTATTGACGAAGCCATTCAGCCAGAAATGAGCCTCATCGCTGAAGATGATTTTTCGATGAAAATCCGAATCATTTTCAAGTTGTTGCTCAGCCCAATTCACGAACATACGACGCTTCTGGTGGCCAAGCGGCTTCAGTTCTTGCGTCAATTTAATCTTGTGAGGATGAAGGTCAAGATCTTTTCGCAAAA
The DNA here is from genome assembly GCA_932273885.2 of Leucozona laternaria. NCBI lineage: Eukaryota > Metazoa > Arthropoda > Insecta > Diptera > Syrphidae > Leucozona > Leucozona laternaria. Next base: position 13,438,135 of record OW026368.1, read on the forward strand.
TTCGCTACAACGACGTCACAGAGATGCCCAAAGCTTGGGAACGGCGTGTGAGAGACACATTTGGGCTTTCTGCGGCAGCAATATTCTTGACACTACAGGCATTTCTTTGTCTCACTGGCACGGGAACATTTTGTACTGTGCCTGTGGATTCAAATTTTTCCACTAGACGCTCAATTGTTGATCTGCTAGGACGATTATGACGACCATAAATTGGACGTAGCGCTCTTAACGTTGAGGCCACTGACTCCGAATTTCGGCAGAAAATTTTAATAATTTCGACTCGTTTTTGCCTCGTATATCTTTCCATCATGAAATGGAAAACCTTATTGAAGAGAAATGTCAAAAGAACTTTAAGAAATATGGCGTCGTTTGCTGTCCCTGTTGCTCTACTTTTGTAGCGTCCCTGTTGAAAAACCCTTTATAACAAATTTCCCATATTCTAGAAATATTGTATGTAACACGCTTCAATTTAAGTTAAAGATTTCATGAAACAAGAATTTCAATATGTTACCAAAAATCCAACCGACTAACATGGCTTTCAAACTTGATAGCCTTGTTTTTCTGTATAGTTGATATACACAAATAATAATTATTTTAACCAAACACACACACAAAATTATACAACAGAACTCAAAATAACTTTAGATACCTTTATGACCACATCACATACACTCGCACAAACACAATATTCTCTTAGCGTAAAATAATTTCGAGCTTTTATTATTATGCAAGGACTACCTTATGCTCGTTCTTCTATACCGAACCTACTCATCTGGTCAATTTGTCTGGAGGAGCTGATATCCTCTGTCAGAGCGGAGGAATATGAAACAAAAAAAAATATAAAAAAAAACCACAAGCTGTGTTGCAAAGTTGCAACTGATTTTGCACAACGGAAAGTTGGCACTCAACAAAAACCGCTTCATTTAAAAACGACAAAAATGGAAAAAAAAAATAAATATAAAAACTTATCCAGCGGAAACTCATGTTTTGAAGTTTTTTAACAACTGCTTTTTTTTTTGATTCAAGTGTCCTTAGTGGAGGCATTGATGGGGAAAAGAGGACTTTGCTTAGTTTTATTTTTTTTTTGTTTAATATGAAGACAACAATGAAGAGCAGGAAAAAAGAAATAAACGGAGTAAAATTTGCATTAGCAGCGAGGGAATTTTGTTTTATAGCGAAGTTAAAGAATATTTTGCTACAAATGGCCAACAATACGATTCGGGCTTGAAAATTCAGCAGGATAATAATAGGAAAATAATTTCAGGATGTTATATTTTTTTTTTTTGTTATTTTCTTTTATTTTAACTCTCACTTTAATGAATATGGTAAAAGTTGTTTTAAAAGCAGGTCATTTGCATTTTTACTTTGTTAGGGTTTTTTTTTTTTTAATTTATTAATTGAGTTATTCAAGAAAATTATATTAAAATTTACGAGATGTTAAGAGTTTAATTTTAATAACTCATCAAGGTAAGTTATTTTCGTGCCTTTCGTACTTACATACAAATATTATTTAGTGACTTATTTAAGGTAGACGGTGGCCATGTCGATACCCAGCCTCGTTTACATAAATTAAAGAAATCAGTAAATGATGCCTCTTGCGAGGAAGTGACAAATCCTCTAAGAGTATCTCTTAATTTGAATAAGTAAATCGAACCCTAGTAGGTCGCCTGTTGGATTAAATATTAATTCTACAAAGACGACGATCATACCATTTACCAAGAAAAGACTTCTATCACGAATGAAACCCATTCGGTTAGCTGGCGAAGTCATAGAAACGAAAAAGGAGGTTAAATCACACTAGATAGCAAACTCCTCTGGAACAAACATTTAGAAATAACCGTCGGGAGAGCCACAAAGGCCCTCATGACATGCAAGAGACTTGCTGGTAAATCATGGGGCTGCAAGCCAAAAATCCTCAGATGGATGTACACTATGATGGTAAGACCCATCATTACCTATGGTGCGATTGCATGGCATAAAAGAACCGAACTACAAACAACTAGAAAAGCACTAGAAAAACTCCAAAGGCTTGCATGTCTATGCATTACTGGAGCTATGAGAACTTGCCCTACCGCAGCGATGGAGGTTATCCTTCACTTAACTCCACTGCACGTGGTAATCGAAAGTGCTGCGGAGGGAGCCATCATGCGATTTGCCAAAGAGGGAACTGGGACTGGTAAATGCATAGATATAAGGGAAAAAGCAAACATATCCAGGTCCGCAGTTAAAAACCTTATTGACATCCCAAGAGATGTGGCATGATTAAAAAATACAACTTCGAGAAAAATTTCCAAACGAAACTAAGTAGGAAAAAATAGTGGTTAGGCGAAATGAACTACACTCAACACGCAACGTCAACGCAACTACACTCAACGACGGAACGTCTGAAGGGACTTGGAGCAGGAATCTTTGGGCCAAGAACCAAACTTTCTATACCGATGGGACAGTCCACTAGTATTTTCCAGGCGGAAGTTAACGCCATAGGAAAATGTGCAGAACGTAACCTCGAAAGAAATTACAGAAAACAAAACATTGCCATCATGTCAGACAGCCAAGCGGCTCTAAAAGCACTTAACTCATACTCCATCACCTCCAGACTGGTATGGGAATGTATGAGGAGGTTAAATTAACTAGGCAAAAACAACAATGTCACACTCTATTGGGTATACCAGGCCACGCCGGTATCTATGGTAACGAGGAGGCAGACTCACTAGCCAAAATAGGAGCAACAAACCCCTTAACAGGGCCTGAGCCTTATTGCGGTATAGGAGAAAATGTGATCAAAAATAAGATCAAAGCAGAAGAGGAGGCCAAAAGATCCAAAATCTGGAAAGAACTCCCTACCCTGAGGCTAGCCAAATTACTACTTGGAAGCTACAACCAAGAGCGTTATAAATCCTGCATCAGCCTTAGCAGAAAAAACCTTAGAATAATCACAGGACACTGCAAACTAAAAAGACACCTCTGCGTTCTTGGCTTAGTGAGAAGTCCAACCTGTAGATTCTGCAACATGGAAGAGGAAACACCGGACCATATATTAAGCAAATGTTATGCACTTGTGCATCAAAGACAACGACACCTGGGCTATCACCAGTTAGAAGAGAGGGAATTACCCTCACTAAAAATACTCCAAATACTCAAATTCCTAAAAGGAATAAACTTGGAGGAAGAGTTATAGAGTGAGCAATCTCATTCAGCTCTAGATGGGGGCACAATAGACCCATAGGTCGCAGTGCAACTATATATCCCAACTAATTCATTCATTCATTCAAGTCGCCTCCATTCTTGCAAACGCACCACACGCATACAGGCATGATTGAGAGATGTAAATATCTTTCTCTTTCATCTCTCCACGAGCTGTTGAATGTATTTATTTTGTATTCTAGGTTGCGCTTTATACTCCAAAGTATGGACCGCGTTAGAATCTAAATCAATAAGCATCTTCAGCCATCTCGGTTCCTTCAACTTGTGTGCACAACCTAACTGGTTGAACACATTTATTAAAACTTATTTAACTCGCAAAGTCGCGTTCGTGGCTGCGTCTCCATTGTATTCACTTTATTGATATTTTATGTATTTTAACTTTGACAGGTGTGAACGCGCGTTCAAACGCACTTCTATTGTGTTCAGCCAGTAAGTCATGGTCTTCCTCTACTGAGCCGTCCTTCGGGGTTGGATTAAAAGATTGTTTGGCCAAAAGCATTGGTTTCCATTCGCTCATTAGCGATTTACTCTTTTGGCTAAGATCAGTGTCGCTGTTTAGGCATATCTCCTCCTAGTCTCATCGTCGATGTATGTATAAACAGGAACAAAAATCACACGGAGAATGTTCCTCTCAAAACAGCCTTTACGTTCTCAATCGAATTTGACGAGAGTGTTTGCACTTTTGTTTCAAGAATGATGTTGAGGAAGTCGGATAGCATCGCATCTGCTTGTCTACAAAATTTTTTGACATCAAAGGTATCATCAGATAGGTTATTGCTGACCCTGATGGACCAGGGAGAAGCATACGTTCTTCTTATTGTCATTCTTGATTCTATATCTCCAGGATATACTATGGGTAAAGTGGATTACAGGACATGTATTGAGAAAAATTTGGGCTTAGGTATGGGATGCCTCCCTGAGCCAAACTGATATTAACCTCTAAGATTATTTTCAGTGGAAAAACTAGGTATTCTCATAGAGCATAGGCGGTCCTGAAATCGATAAAAAGGGATGCTGATTTAAAGTTTCTGCGGATTTAATCCAAGACATGCCGTTATGTGGATATTTTCTCGATAGTGCCCTTTTTAAGGCCACTATGATGGATGAATGTGTAATGAAGCATTACATATCTCCACCTAACAACAGCAAACAACCTACAACTATCTGCTTACAAATATGAAATTAATAAATAATTTCACAACCGAGCCACTGACAGCCACCACTGTTAATTCAGGCATATTTGGCACACACCCAAATCAGGGAATAAACCGGCCGCAACCAATAAGCAGGTGTCGATGCCAAGAAAGCCCGACACCGACTAGCAAAGATAAAACATTATACATTACCATAACCATCTTATCACAACAACACTACTAGTAGCTGTGGGGAAATAAAGAACAACCAACAGCACAACGCATACACATTATGAAACAGACTCACAACAACAACATGAATAGGTGTGGTGAATTCCGATCAAGAGAAGCATAACAAGTCGTACGAACCAAGCAGAGGACCACGAAAAGGGAACGATCAAAGCACAGATTAGCCACATGAAGATGAGAATCCCCAGCAGCCATTTTAATTTGCCTACAAGTTTGAACTGGCAGTTATCAGATAAAAAATGAGAATGTGTGTAAAAAAACCTCACACATAGACAGTAGGGATCTTCACACACCGGTTAAATTGTTGTTGCAAATCACATCTATTCATCGACGCGGGAAGAAATTACAAATACAACAATGTAAACAAATGGGTTTTGGAGGGTGAAACGTACGAAACATTCTCATCTTCATATGGCTAATCTGTGGATCAAAGCACATCGATGGTGAATTGTGATAGATTAAAGGTGGTGAAAAATAACCAAACCAATGCAGTACCAGATGATGGTTTGGTTATCATTTAAAAATGCCTTCCCCTGTAACCTGCAAACCCCTCATGAAATAACATGAATAGAGGTACTCCTAATTGCATAGAGCAAAGGTAGGGGAGTGACGGGCAAGGAAAGGAATGGAGAAGTTGTATGAAAAATTAAACTTTATATGGTTATAGTTGACATTTGCTTTTAACCAAATGGGTAACGAGAGGAAGCCATGCAACACACAAAAGATAGCTTAATACAGTTCAACTTTTAGTTATAAGCCCGTAATAGAGCCTAGTAAAGGTTCAGTAGTTTAAGTAGAATAAGCAAGTTGTGTTAAATTACTTTTTCAAAGACTTCCCCCCACCAGAGGTAAGGGGTCTCGATTAAGTAAAAGCATATAACTTAAGCCGGTTAATAACCGTTGATAAACCGGTTAAAAGCCGTTGATAAACCGGTTAATAGCCGTTGATAAGCCGGTTAAAAGCCGTTGATAAACCGGTTAATAGCCGTTGATAAGCCGGTTAATAGCCGTTGATAAGCCGGTTAAAAGCCGTTGATAAACCGGTTAACAGCCGTTGATAAACCGGTTAATAGCCGTTGATAAGCCGGTTAACAGCCGTTGATAAACCGGTTAATAGCCGTTGATAAGCCGGTTAAAAGCCGTTGATAAACCGGTTAACAGCCGTTGATAAACCGGTTAATAGCCTTTGATAAGCCGGTTAACAGCCGTTGATAAACCGGTTAATAGCCGTTGATAAGCCGGTTAAAAGCCGTTGATAAGCCGGTTAAAAGCCGTTGATAAGCCGGTTAAAAGCCGTTGATAAGCCGGTTAACAGCCGTTGGTAAACCGGTTAATAGCCGTTGATAAACCGGTTAAAAGCCGTTGATAAGCCGGTTAATAACCGTTGATAAGCCGGTTTAAAGCCGTTGATAAGCCGGTTAACAGCCGTTGATAAACCGGTTAAAAGCCGTTGATAAGCCGGTTAATAGCCGTGGATAAGCCGGTTAAAAGCCGTTGATAAGCCGGTTTAAAAACCGTTGATAAGCCGGTTAACAGCCGTTGATAAACCGGTTAATAGCCGTTGATAAGCCGGTTAATAGCCGTTGATAAGCCGGTTAATAGCCGTTGATAAGCCGGTTAAAAGCCGTTGATAAGGCGGTCAAAAGCCGTCGATAAGCCGGTTAAAGACCATCGATAAACCATAGTAGACGAACCAGAGAAATCCAGATTGAAGACGAACAAGGAGAAACCTGCAAAGCCGTTATTCAACAGGAACCGAGCCGGACGACTAGGAGTCATCAGAAAAGAACCTTTATTTTAACTTTATAATTTAAGACTTAATGAATTAATATTAATATAGGAGTCTCAATAAAGAAAAGACCTTTCCACTAAAGTTTTTTGTGTACCTCCTTTAGTTAAACCCTGGACCCGACGAGTATACCTCAGCCTTAGAAACCAAGGTACATCACAAATTGGCGCCCGAGCAGGGACTGTTTTAAGGTCCATTCCAGAAGAGTTAAACTCTTTACCGAACCGAAAACCTGAAGATTGAAAGCCAATCTTAACCGAACCGAATCCTGAAGATTGATAAAGCCAATCTTAACCGAACCGAAAACCTGAAGATTGAAAAGCCAATCTTAACCGAACCGAAAACCTGAAGATTGAAAAGCCAATCTTAACCGAACCGAAAACCTGAAGATTGAAAGCCAATCTTAACCGAACCGAATCCTGAAGATTGATAAAGCCAATCTTAACCGAACCGAAAACCTGAAGATCGAAAAGCCAATCTTAACCGAACCGAAAACCTGAAGATCGAAAAGCCAATCTTAACCGAACCGAAAACCTGAAGATTGAAAAGCCAATCTTAACCGAACCGAATCCTGAAGATTGATAAGCCAATCCTAACCGAACCATACCGAAATTTTAGATCGATACAGATCCCAACCAAAGCAGAAACTCTAACCCGAAATCGAAAGGACAGATAGGAAAATGTCAGAATCCGAAGAAAGTTTCGACGTCTCCGCCAGTTTAGGCAGCATGTACCTCTTTAAAAAGCAAGAGCTTGTAGAGCTCATGTCCCGCTGTAAACTCAGTACCGAAGGCACCGTAGCGGCACTAAGGGCACGATTCAGTGCCTATATCAAAGAATCAAGGGTACGGAAATCAACCCAAAATCTTTGCGAGGAAATGGAGAAATGTACGAACGAAAGAGAATATCGGGAGGAACTCACTATTCCCACAGGCATAAACCCTGGAGGCACGGCGCAAGAGGTTGGTCCAACCGAAGTTGGAAAATCACCCCAGCCAGCGACTACGTACACGAATCATTACTACCCAGTACCTACCAGCCAAGCCCAGGGGTCTGCAATTTTTAAGAATACGATTACATACCCAAAGACCACTCCAGCGTACCCCTCCTCTGTATACTTGGCCATAGCAGAATACGATAAAATGACCAGAGACCCAGCTTATCGAGAATGGTATCACCCCACCCCCGATATTCAAAGCCAGGAATCTTGCGCGCCACCATGCTCAACTGTACCTCCACGACCGGAGCAAGGTCGAGGAGCAATAGATACGACTTCTTATCTACCAGCAGGCCTACCCTCAGGTAAATTTACACTTAGTCGAGAGGCAGAAGTGATGAACGTGGTAAGGAAATGGGGACTTAGATTCGACTCCTCAGGGAATGCACTCGAGTTTATCAAACGCATTGAAGAACTCACCGAATGCTATAGAATCCAAACCCACGAAATGCTGCGCACCTTCCCCGAAATTTTTAAAGGCCCCGCATTGGAATGGTATCGTATCAATCGGGATAAATTTAGAACTTGGTCCGAATTTTACCACGCCTTTTTAGGATATTTCCTCCCTCCTCGATTTGTAAATAAACTAGAAGATGAGATATCGAAAAGAAGGCAAGGCCCACACGAGAGGGCTAGAGACTTCATTAGAGCGACTCAATACCTTATTCATCAACACCCATCGATGCGCATGGAGGACAACGTCGATAGAATTTACGATCGCCTTCGACCCGAATACCACTTATATATCCGCCGCCGAGACTTCCGGACCTTGGAGGAACTAATAAATCTGGCAACAGAGTATGAATGCATACAAAACGAAAACCGAAATTCTACATCAGCTAACTTTAGGTCGACACCCAGGGTCCAACAGCCGCGAAGACAAGAAGATAGAGACTACCGGCATACCCCACCACCAGAACGATACGATCGCATGACTCACTGCTGGAACTGTAAGCAGAGGGGACACTCGAAGGCAAACTGTAGACGACCCTTTCGTTTATTCTGCTCGTTCTGTGGCGAAGATGGAAGGTTAACCAAAGACTGCCCCTGTCAGCCACGTCAGGTTTCAGCAATCAACACTCTGTCAACAACCAAATTAGTAGAAATAGTAGACGTTAGCCAAAAGGTCAGCCCCAACGTCGAAATAACCGAAAGCCCGCAGGAGAAGCAAGATAATAACACCACACAGCGCGAAAACCCTACACATTCGAATACAAACGAACAAACGAGTATAAACACAAAGGTAGAACAAAACGACGAACAAAACGACGAACAAAACGACGCAACCGAAATGTGGACCGACCCGCGATGTTTCTTGTCAATAAAACTGAATCACCAAACGATAAACGCCTTATTAGATACCGGAGCAACTCAATCATTCATTAATACTAAAACCAGAGATTTACTGCGAAGGCTCAAAACCCCGGTAAGATACCAACGGCATGCCGTACGTTTAGCCAATGATAGCCAGATAATTAGCCGTGAGCACTACACCGTCATCCTACAGATAGGGGACCAGTCAATACAAGGTGAAGTAACATACTTAAAACAGTTGCCACAAGAAGCAATCATAGGCATGGACGCACTCCGAAAAATGAACTGCTCTATAAAATTAAATGGGAAAGAACTAACCCTCGATAAACCACCTCCGACAAAAGAAAAACAAGATCAGCTATGTGCACTAGGAGGGACACCCTTGTCGCCGGAACAACAAAAACACCTGACCGAACTACTCGAACGGGAACTGCCGAAGTTCGAGCAACTCCCTAGCACCACGAACGCCGCCGTGCACCATATCAGTTTGAAAACTAATCAACCTTTTAGACAAAGATACTACCCGCGTAACCCAGCCATGCAGAAGATTATAGATGAAGAAGTAAACGAACTACTGCGAGACGGAAAGATTGAACCATCCAACAGCCCATATAGCTCACCGATAGTGTTAGTAAAAAAGAAGAATGGAACTTGGAGAGTATGCGTAGACTATCGGCAGCTTAACGAACTATCGATAATGGATGCGTACCCACTCCCGCAAATCTTTGCGATCCTCGACAAACTCAAGCAAGCCAACTACATATCAACAATTGATTTAAAACAAGGTTATTGGCAAATACCATTAGATCAAGAATCAAGACCCGCCACCGCGTTTACAGTCCCAGGACACGGATTATATCAATGGAAAGTATTACCGTGCGGACTGAATTCATCAGCTGCGACTTTTCAAAGAATGCTGGATTCCGTTTTGGGACCGGACATGGACCCGTACGCATTTGCCTACCTCGACGATATTATAATTATCAGCAAAACCTTCGATGAGCATCTCGTACACCTCCAAGAAGTGTTTAAGAGATTACAGAAGGCACACCTGAGAATCAACAAGGAAAAATGCGAATTTTGTAAATGCGAGTTAAAATATTTGGGCCACATAGTCAGCAACCAAGGCATCAGTACCGACCCAGACAAAATAAGAGCGGTACAAGAGTTGAATGAACCTAAAAATATACGCGAACTTCGACGTGTGTTGGGCATAGCCTCATGGTACCGAAGATTCATTAAGGATTTTTCCCTGATCGCCACACCTTTGACCAAACTACTTAAAAAGAATCAAAAATGGGAATGGAACTCCGAGCAAGAAAGGGCTTTCAAGGAACTAAAGATTAAGCTCACAGAAGCACCGGTATTAATGTGCCCCGATTTTTCCCTACCATTTACACTACAGACCGATGCAAGCCACTATGGATTAGGCGTAGTGTTATCACAAAACACCAAAGGAAAGGAAAAGGTGATCGCGTATGCCAGTAGGACATTGACGGATTTAGAAAAGAAATACTCTGTGACTGAAAAGGAATGCCTAGCTATCTTGTGGGGAATAAGAAAAATGAGGCCGTATCTAGAAGGCTACCATTTTACCGTAATCACCGACCACCATTCTTTGAAATGGTTACATTCGCTAGAGAACCCATCTGGACGATTAGCAAGATGGGCAATAGAGCTGCAACAATTCGATTTCGAAATACAATACCGGAAAGGCTGTATGAATGTAGTCGCAGATACCCTGTCCCGTGATCCCTTGCCGATTACTGATAGTGAATTACTGATACTCACCGAAGAGCAAGGAGAATGGACACACCGAAGACAACAGCAAGTAGCTAAAAATCCCGAGAAATACCCCGACTACCAGATACGAGACAACATTTTATACCGGAGATTCGTGGCGCACCCATTAGCCGACAAAAGCCACGAATGGAAAATATGCGTTCCATCAAAGGAAAGGACGCGAATACTAGAAGAAAACCACGACGAAGTTACAGCCGGCCACCTAGGAATTGCGAAAACCACATCAAGGATCATGCGTTTGTACCACTGGCCAGGGATGTTCAGAGACATCGCGAAATATATTAGTCACTGTCCCGTATGCAACAAATACAAAACAACACAACAAAAACCTAGCGGTCTGATGCACACGAAGATAGCAGAAAGGCCGTGGGAAACCGTATGCGCGGACTTTGTAGGTCCATTACCTAGATCTATGAAAGGCAACACAATGATGTTGGTCATGGTGGACAAATTTACCAAATGGGTAGTAGCCGTCCCACTACGAGCCGCTACTACCGCAAGTGTAATCAAAACTGTCAGGGAAAGGGTGATAAGCCAATTCGGGGTACCCAGGACTTTTGTAACCGACAACGGCGCGCAATTCATTAGCGGCCAGTTCAAGGCTTTCCTAAGCGAAATGGGAATTTCACACACCCTAACTGCGCCATACACTCCACAAGAAAACCCGACCGAACGAGTTAACCGAGTAATAAAAACAATGATAGCACAATATGTGCAAGAGAACCATAGATCATGGGACGAACATATTCCCGAACTACTATTCGCTATTAATACTAGTAAACACAATTCGACCGGTTTTACCCCGGCGTACCTTAACTTCGGAAGAGAATTAAGAATACCCCGAGAACCTGTACTTCCCAGTGAAAACCCTAACGCCGACCCCGAAGAAATATCCATAAGGAGAGAAAGAATGGAAGCCCTATACCAGTTGGTCACTGACAACCTACGAAGGGCAGCGGAGACTCAAGGGAAGTATTATAATCTGAGACGAAGGGAGTGGAAGCCTAGCATTGGAGAACATGTGTATAAGAAGGTTAGGTTCCCCTCGTCAGCAGCCAACCAATTTACCGAAAAATTGGCACCCCGTTACGATGGACCGTATGAGGTGATGAGATTTGACTCACCAGTAATTGTAAAGATGAGAAGAATAGAACCAAAGAGGGGGGGGCGGTCAAGCATCATACGAGCACACGTACGGGACCTTAAAGGGTATAAATTAGACAACCCAAGAGGCGACAAACTCATTTCCAGTTTAGTTTTAAAACAAGTCGACACGATGTCCAATCCCTGCGAGAGGAAGAGAACTCTACCCCAAAAGCCAGTAACTGGGATCAGAGCAGAATCCGAGGCCAGGCAGCCACGGGTATCATCGGCTATTCTAATAGCCCCAATACCACAGACACCAGCAACGCAAGTCGTCAGAGCAGGAGGGCGCACCGTCAGGAAGAAGATTCTAGCACCGAGCGGAGAGCAAGGAACAACCCCCGATCGCTCAGAGACCACGCACGCACCGAGGAGACCATGCCGGCGGAACGAGGTTAAATCAGTTAACACAGAGGCGAAAATCATCGACCTCACCAGCCCAGAGGAACCCCAGGATAGTAACTCCCCAGGAGGAGCATATTTCCTATCGGCGGCGATGGCACCGGCAATCAACCCAAACGATACACCAACCAAGGCGAAGTGTACCGCACCAGACGACCCATTTAGGGACATCATAATTCAACAGCACCGCCACTATAACCCCAGATTTCGCCGCCAGAAACTAGTGTTTCGGAGACGATGGGGTATAGTAACCGTCAGCATCAAGCGACCCGGGGAAGCCATCATGCAATTTGGAGATCGACGAAGGCATGTCACATACCGACCAATTGCACCCGAGGGAAAATCAACAATCTGCAAGAATTAAAAAAAAAAAAAAAAAAAAAAAATATAATAAAAAAAAAACCTGAATTAAAAACCAACAAATAGAACAATATGAATTAGAAACAATAAGAAAAACGAATTAAAAGAAAAATAAACATGAATAAAAAAAAAAAAGAAGAAAAAAAAAACCATGAATAAATAAAACAAAAAAAAAAACACATGTATTAAGTTTGAATTATTTCTTCCAGGGACACGGCAGCCACCGTAGCGAAAAGGGGTAAGCATTTCCCGTAGGCATAGAGATAAACTAAATACACAATTAAACCTACGAAAGGAAATAAAGACGAGAAGGTTCTCGTCTCCGAAGAAGGGGTGGGATGTAATGAAGCATTACATATCTCCACCTAACAACAGCAAACAACCTACAACTATCTGCTTACAAATATGAAATTAATAAATAATTTCACAACCGAGCCACTGACAGCCACCACTGTTAATTCAGGCATATTTGGCACACACCCAAATCAGGGAATAAACCGGCCGCAACCAATAAGCAGGTGTCGATGCCAAGAAAGCCCGACACCGACTAGCAAAGATAAAACATTATACATTACCATAACCATCTTATCACAACAACACTACTAGTAGCTGTGGGGAAATAAAGAACAACCAACAGCACAACGCATACACATTATGAAACAGACTCACAACAACAACATGAATAGGTGTGGTGAATTCCGATCAAGAGAAGCATAACAAGTCGTACGAACCAAGCAGAGGACCACGAAAAGGGAACGATCAAAGCACATCGATGGTGAATTGTGATAGATTAAAGGTGGTGAAAAATAACCAAACCAATGCAGTACCAGATGATGGTTTGGTTATCATTTAAAAATGCCTTCCCCTGTAACCTGCAAACCCCTCATGAAATAACATGAATAGAGGTACTCCTAATTGCATAGAGCAAAGGTAGGGGAGTGACGGGCAAGGAAAGGAATGGAGAAGTTGTATGAAAAATTAAACTTTATATGGTTATAGTTGACATTTGCTTTTAACCAAATGGGTAACGAGAGGAAGCCATGCAACACACAAAAGATAGCTTAATACAGTTCAACTTTTAGTTATAAGCCCGTAATAGAGCCTAGTAAAGGTTCAGTAGTTTAAGTAGAATAAGCAAGTTGTGTTAAATTACTTTTTCAAAGACTTCCCCCCACCAGAGGTAAGGGGTCTCGATTAAGTAAAAGCATATAACTTAAGCCGGTTAATAACCGTTGATAAACCGGTTAAAAGCCGTTGATAAACCGGTTAATAGCCGTTGATAAGCCGGTTAAAAGCCGTTGATAAACCGGTTAATAGCCGTTGATAAGCCGGTTAATAGCCGTTGATAAGCCGGTTAAAAGCCGTTGATAAACCGGTTAACAGCCGTTGATAAACCGGTTAATAGCCGTTGATAAGCCGGTTAACAGCCGTTGATAAACCGGTTAATAGCCGTTGATAAGCCGGTTAAAAGCCGTTGATAAACCGGTTAACAGCCGTTGATAAACCGGTTAATAGCCTTTGATAAGCCGGTTAACAGCCGTTGATAAACCGGTTAATAGCCGTTGATAAGCCGGTTAAAAGCCGTTGATAAGCCGGTTAAAAGCCGTTGATAAGCCGGTTAAAAGCCGTTGATAAGCCGGTTAACAGCCGTTGGTAAACCGGTTAATAGCCGTTGATAAACCGGTTAAAAGCCGTTGATAAGCCGGTTAATAACCGTTGATAAGCCGGTTTAAAGCCGTTGATAAGCCGGTTAACAGCCGTTGATAAACCGGTTAAAAGCCGTTGATAAGCCGGTTAATAGCCGTGGATAAGCCGGTTAAAAGCCGTTGATAAGCCGGTTTAAAAACCGTTGATAAGCCGGTTAACAGCCGTTGATAAACCGGTTAATAGCCGTTGATAAGCCGGTTAATAGCCGTTGATAAGCCGGTTAATAGCCGTTGATAAGCCGGTTAAAAGCCGTTGATAAGGCGGTCAAAAGCCGTCGATAAGCCGGTTAAAGACCATCGATAAACCATAGTAGACGAACCAGAGAAATCCAGATTGAAGACGAACAAGGAGAAACCTGCAAAGCCGTTATTCAACAGGAACCGAGCCGGACGACTAGGAGTCATCAGAAAAGAACCTTTATTTTAACTTTATAATTTAAGACTTAATGAATTAATATTAATATAGGAGTCTCAATAAAGAAAAGACCTTTCCACTAAAGTTTTTTGTGTACCTCCTTTAGTTAAACCCTGGACCCGACGAGTATACCTCAGCCTTAGAAACCAAGGTACATCACAAATGTTATTGATGGATGTCTTTAAGCGATACGCTATGACAGAAATAATGTATAGTTGGCACAGTTCAGAGGATCTCCTTTGGACAAATAAATCTGAGGTTTCACTCATAGATAAGCTGGTTTATACTCCGAATCAGGTCATCGCATGCCGCTGGCAGACAGCTCCAGCAGCTTTATTTCACCTTTAATACGGCCATCTCAACTTCCGCGAGTTCGAGTGAACGGAATTGTTGGTCCAAGTCAGCTTAGTTCAGTGGTTCCATTTAGCCTGATAGCGGAATTCAATTAGTTCGTAGAACTCGCGACCAGCGCTTGTATTTCTATACAGTGCCGCTTTGTATTCACTATCAAACCAGGGGTTTCGCTATTTATAGCAATGTGAGACCCAGCACGCCAGAGACAGTAGCTATCTCTGATGACATGAAGCTGGTGCGGTATACGGTTTCGCTAGAGATTATTAGAAACGAGATGAGAAAAGTATCTGGATATTTCATGCTATTTCCGCCATCCGACGTCGAACTTGCTTAAAGTATTTCCCAGTTCTTGACGTAGTCACCGGGATATGGGCAGCCGTATCTGAATACAATTTGATAGTGGTCCGAGTCAATGTTGACCCCTAGGTATGATGAAACATCACTGACACTAGAGAAGTGTCTTGAGTCGATCGCAATGTGGTCAATCTATTTAAAGGTTGATTGATCGGGAGATTTCCCCTTGCGAATCTTGAGATGTGGGAACTGCTAGCCCGCCATCGCATTCCTGAATGGCGTTTATATCTGCCCAGTAAATATTAACCTCTATTAATCCAAAGTTAGTTGTAATTTTTGATGTGTACACATTTATGTCAGCCGAAGGGTGTAGGCGGGTAAGGTAAACACGTTGGTTATACGCGTAATACGTTCCGTGTAGCATATTACATGTACCATGTATAAACACCCTCCCCCCCCCCCCCGTGTCCCCTTTTTCATTTCCCTTTTCCTCATGAACGATCTTATGTTAGCTTGTATTCTATAACTTTAATTGAACCTTCAACTAATTTTAAACAAAGTAACTTTCCTTTTTCCAAAAAAAAAAACTAATAACATCCATCTTTTATTTCAGCCTCCTTTATAATGGTTTCTTTTCCAATTATTTCAATCTTTGATCTTCTGCATGTCCATCACACTTTTCAATATTGAAAACATAACTCTGTTGAATAATTTATGTTTTCAAAGAACAAAACCACCCAACAAAAAAAAAAAAAAAAAAAAAAAAAAATAGAAGAACTTCTGGCACTTAATTAATTCTTCTCGCAAGGAAGTTATAGAGGTATACGTTCTTCAATCTTGCCAAACACAAAACCAAACACTGACTGAAAACTGAAGTATGTTTGTATCTCACCGCAAAGTTCATAGGATTGTGAATTCTTGAAAGTTCATTAAAAACCCTTCCATAACACTCAAAAAACTATATAGAACAGATGATCCCTGGGGGCGAAAAAAAAAAAAAACTAACATTATAAAGGATGACCTACTTGGGTCCTTAGCTCCATTTATAGAGAACTCTTCTTTTTTTTCTCATACGAAACAAAAAACTTCATATCACGAATTTACTAGCTTAAAAGGTACCTATACAGATACATCACCTTCTATCTAGCTTTTGTATTGGTTTTTCTGCATATATGTATAAAAATGGATGAGAATACCTTATCTTTTGACTATTTCAGGATTCAGGCCACTAGGCATAACACAAATTCATACATGAGGTCTGGCCGGCCGGCAGGCCGTTGGCAGTAAATTTCCATTTCAATGGAACTTCGATTTTGTTTTCTCCCATCGAAACTTAATGTCCAAAAAGCCAATATTGAGATATTCGCTTGATGCACATGCTGATTTGGTGATGAAATTCAAATTGGGCACGTGTAAAATAAAATTGGAGATACCAAAAAAAAAAAATAATACCAAACCAGCACTTACTTCCGTCTGTGTATGCAGACAGACAGACAGTTTATTAGAGAATTTTACTCAATGCGAAACGTTCCGGAATACTCGCATTCGTAACTACTATACTCAGCCAGTTGATGGTTTTTTTTTCGATTGCCTGACCTAATTCTAAGGAAGTTTTGGACAGTATTTTTTAGACTAGGTTAGGTTAGGTGGGGTGAAAATACGGCAAGCCGCATCATCGCACTCGGATCTCAATGGATCCATTGTGGTCCCCAGGAAATAGATGAGGTGAAGGAAGAGGAAGGGTGGGAAGGAGTTAGAGGAGTTTAGGTGTGGGCATGAAGGGCCTCCTTGAACCAACCCGAACATTGAATAATTTTCAGGATGTTTCTTAGTGGCAAAAACGAGATGTCGCTCAGTTCATCAAAGAAGTAATCTCCGAGGGCCTTTTTTCTAGTTCTTACTAAGCTGGGGCATTCACAAAGGAAGTGATAGGAGCCCTCCTCCGCCTCTTCATCTTGACACCCTCTGCACAAGTCGGATGAGCTGATGCCCATTCTGCGCATGTGGGTTCCCATTGAGTTGTGACCCGTTAGGATTCCAACAAAAAGGGATAGTTGAGGTCTGCTTAGTTTGAGAAGGAAGTCTGTTTTTTTCTTTGAGATGTCTGGCCATAGATTCCTCGAGGCCCGACAAGTATCAAGAGCTGACCATCTATCGTTTGCGGCTTCGAGGAAACATTTGCGAATTCTGCCTTTTTCTTGTTCTAGTGGCATAGAAACGGAGGAATCAGTTTGGCTTGGATCAAGAGAAGATCCTATTTTGGCCAGTTTATCCGCCATTTCGTTTCCATATATGTCACGATGTCCTGGGACCCATCGAAGGGTAACTGTATTTGATGCATTGAGTAGTTTTTAACTCATTTCGGCAACATTCTACCAGTTTAGACTTTGTGACGATTGAGGCTATTGATTTAATTGCCGCCTGATTATCAATGAAGATGTCAATGTTTCTATTTACAAGTTCAAAAGTGGTAAGACTTTTTGCCGCCTCGTAAATTGCAAGCACTTCCGCTTGGAAGACACTGCAAAAATCTGGAAGTTTTATTGATCTACTTAGGGGTGGGTTATCTGAGTAGATGCCTGACCCTACCCCATCAGCCATCTTGGAACCATCTGTAAAAACCGAAACATGATTAGTGTTTATGACCTGGTTGGCCGCCCAGAGATCCCTTGAGGGTACATCAGTTAAGGCCACTGGGTTGAAATCAATGTGCGGTGCAGTATAGTCCGTTTGAATGTCTTTGTCCATGAAAGTCATTATGGTTTTGTGCCCAAAATGGCCTCCTACCCAGTTATTACATTGGTTTAGTCTTAGAGCACTGATGGCCGCCATTTTCCTTCGTAAATAAATCAAGTGGGGCTAGTGAAAGAAACGTTTCCAAGGCTGCGGTAGGAGTAGTTTTCATGGCACTAGTAGTTCCAATACATGCGAGTCTAGTTTTAGACTAGGTGCACTGGTTCTGTTAAACTTGGGTTTGGCGAGGATGGAGTTACCAAACTGGGAATTTTTTGAAGTTGAAAATGTATTTTTTTTTAATTAAAAAAAATAAAAAATTCAGTGATGTTTTTATATCCGAAACAGACGGGAAAAAAAACAAAAAAGTTATACATGTGCAGCAAACGTAAAATATATTTGCAGCTGAACTAAGAATCCCTGCAACCTATAAATAACATATTCGTAGGCTAGGAGTTACTACCTTTCCATCGAGATATCGCACGACAGATAAATTGACTTTTTCTTTTTCTGTAAACCCAATTTGCTCTCAGCCAAGATTCCAAAATCCTTAAAAAAAAATTGCTTGTTAATTTCTCATTTCTGTCTTTCTATCAATCCATCGAACGATACACAAAAATAACGTCTTCGATGTATCGGAAATGCCAAAAAGCAACTAAAAATTGGCTTTTAATCTCTTGAAAAGCTACATACGCCTGAAACTTACATCTGAGCGACTTAAAAATGGCACTCTAGAGATCTAGAAAATACTATATTTCTGAGCATTGCAAGACACAAAAAACGGAGCCTTCAAAAATCCAACATTTTGCATCCATAAAGAAGCCGTATACGTTTGGAGAAAACGTGAAATCTTTTTACGCAATTTACAGATGAACTAAAGGGTGTGTTTTTTGGACGTGTGGTTTTCAATCTGGCAATACTTTTTTATGGAGTTGGTCTTTTTTACAGCTGTCACTTGATTTATGCTCAGTTTGGTTTGCCATTTCATAATAAATAGACTTACTCCTGAACAACGTTTGCAAATCGTGCAAATTTATTACCAAAATAATGGTTCGGTTCGTGCCTGAGTTGGAGGATTTTCATGTGGACGGCCTTTGGTTCCAATAAGACGTTGCTATATGCCATACAGCCAACGAAACAATCAATTTACTGAATGAAACTTTTGGTGAGCGCATTATCTCGCGTCGTGGGCCTGTTGCGATGGCGTGGCCTCCAAGATCATGCTTGTCTACGCAGATAAGCCCGAGACGATTGACGCCTTGAAAGAGAATATTCGGCGAGTTATTGCTGACATACGGCCCCAATTGCTGCAAAAAGTGGTCGAAAATTCGGCCTCTCGGCTGGAATATATTCGAGCCAGCCGCGGCGCGCGGCCACTTGCCCGAAATCTTTTTTAAAACATAATGGCAAACCCTTATCTTCATAACAAAGCTAAATTCTTGGCCATAACATTAAATTATATGCGTTTTATTTCTTCTTGAAAACCACACGTCTAAAAAAAACACCTTTTATATTAACTCGATTTGCAGCTGAACTAAGAACCCCATTAGCAACCTAAAAATAACATATTCGTGATCTAGAAGATACTAACTTTTCATCGAGATATCATATTACACGTTTTCTTCTCTTTGAACGCGATTTTCCCTAACCCAAGCTTTCAAAAGCCTAAAAAAAACTTTCTTGTTAAAGCATTGCCTTCCCAAAATGCCAAAATGCCACTTAAAATTGGCTTTTAATCTCTTTAGAAGCTACATGCGGCTGAACCTTACATCTGAGCGATCTAAACAGGCCACTCCAAGAGATCTAGAAAATACCATATTTCCATCTAAGTCACCCAAGACACAAAAAAGCAGCTTTCAAAAAATCCAACTTGAAATCTTTTTACTCGATTTACAGATGAACTAGAAGCCCGAGCAAGCTGAAAATAATGAAATAATGTATTCGTGATCTAGGAGTTACTACCTTTCCATCGAGGTATCCCGCTTTGTAGCTGGGACAGATATTTTGAAAGCCCTTTCCACTTTTTTTTTCCCCGTCATCAGTGAACTCTTTCATACAAATGGGCTTATTAGGTTCTTGGAAGTTTTAAGTGAACCATTCTTTATTAAACAATCTGGTCACATTTACCAAAGGACATAGACAGACCTAGCTATCATTTTTGTTCACTTCATCCTGCTACTAAAAATAGGTTTTTTTTTTGTTGTTGTTGTCGATGTTGTTGGTAGTGATAGATGTTTTAAACAAACGACCGCACGTCCTGCTGAAAATTTCCGATGCACATTCATCAATCATTCCTGTGTAGTACTGAATGTTTCAAGGATTTAGATGTGTCCTCAAACAAAAAAAAAAAAAATAAACCAAAAAAAAAAAAGAATGATTTACAGAGTGACAGTGAACAGCTAGAAAAAGGAACAATAAATGGCTGTTCTAGCAGGTTTCAGGTTCCAGCATCACCATCGAATCCATTTTGTAGGAAAAGGGATATAGTATAGGTGAATAAGCCTGCACTTCGTTGTTCGTTGTATATGTTTGCACAAATGTAAGTGGGATTTGCGTCGTCCTTGTTGTTGATATAGCGTATTTTTGTTTCAAAGGGAGTTCGACAAGAGAGTGTTATTATTTTATTTTTTTTTTGTATATGAATCGGAGAGGTGCTGGACTAAAAAGTTGATAGAATTGCAAATTGTAAAAATGGTTGGCGATAACTAAAACCTATTTTGGAAGAAGTCTGTTACTTTCGACAATATCCTGCTGGAATTGGAGTATGTTGATGAAGTCGCTGGATTTTTATGGTTTCAATTTTTTTTATTGCAAGAGTTTTGTGGGTATAGTAATTTTTGCATCACCTACCTCCTTTCCCTCCTCCTTCCCTGGCGACAATAACAAAGGATACAAATTGGAATCATCGCCGAAATTGTCAGCGATTTTATCTTCTACCATGTCTGGGGGGAAAATATCATAAAAAGCAATACCATTACAATGGCGATGTCATCCATAAAAAAATATGTTGTCTGGACAAAGGACAATATATGAACTCCGGATTTCAATGCGTTTAACAGTTGGGTGGAATTCGTTTTTAGAATTTTTATGAAAAATATTTTTTAGTTATAAATCCATTTATATATATATATGTGTAGTTATATAGTTTATGTTTATGTTCCTTTGTAAATGCTAAAACTTTTGGGGTTTTAAGAGAATTTAAATTAAAGTGTATTTGTCCTCACCACCATCTTGAAACTTGACACAAATCCCTCATTTTCTACTATAGACTCGAAATTCCCATATTTCCAACAACTTTTGTCGCATGCATTTTTATTAAAAAGTAGAAAATGAGCGAGTTACTTTATAAAAAGCAAACTTCCCTGAAATTCAAAATGGCGCCCAACGAAAGAAGCTAAAATCTCGAAAAATATAATTTAAATTATTTAGAACCCCCTTTACCGATTCAACAACAATTCCCTATATGATTTTTGTGTACTTCAAATTAACATTCCAACTTCCCTGAAATTCAAAATGGCGCCCAACGCAAAAAAGCTAGAATCCAGAATGGACATTTGTTTGTCTCCCCCTAACGAATTTTTGTTTTTTTTCAAATGTGCATTCCGACTTGACTGAGTCTATTGAAAGGTGAATAACAGCCTTTTAAGTTGTCAAAATTGTTATTCATCTCAAATCAGTCATATTTTTCTGCTTCATTTGCAGTTCTATAGGAAATTAAATTTCCAACAATTTTTTTCATTTGCATTTTTAGTCAAAAGTTAAAAATGAGCGGGTTATTTATTAAAAACTAACTTCCCTGAAATTCAAAGTGGCGCCCAACACAAAGGGTTAGAATACCGGAAAACTGTAGAGCTAAACAAAAAATTCTCATATCTGATCTTTGATGTTTCAAATTTACATTCCGACTAGGGCTCAACCTACTCAAAGGTAAATGACAGTGTTTCGACCCTTCAAAATTGTTATTCATCTCAAATCAATCATTTTGTCTGCTGCATCTTTCGAATAAAAAGACTATTCAAATTTTCAAGTATTATTGATTACGTTTTAAGATATCATTTCCGATAGTTGACATTTTCTTAAGCAACTTGTTTTTTTTTTTTTTTTTGTGTATCTCCCCCTTGAACGTTTATCGGTCTCACTTATACCAAATAGGTTTTTCCAAGTCTCAATCACTTCATTGTACTAGAAGAAAATCACTCGAGGCACAGAAACACCTCCTCGTTTGCCAGTTGTTGTTGTTTCAATGTGAAATCCCAAGGAATGTGCTACAGAAGTGCTTTGTATATTTTCTTGTTTTATAGCCACTGGCACCACCACACAGAGGGCTATAAATCTCAATTGCTCCCCAAAGAACAATTACGAAACTTCAATTAGAAGTGCCAACGAGCATGGGAAGCATCCAGGGACGACTCATTCCAGTATCGTTTCGGTCGTTGCCGTCGTCGTCGTCGTTGTGAGAATCACAATCATCATGGAAGGAAGCAAGGTAGGCAAAAATGTCGTCTTTTACTTTGTATAGGTACACAAGTAGATCGGTTTGCTTTATACTGCTTCTGGGACTTAGAAAATGGTGATGCCACTAAAGTGCACAGCCATTGGTCCTTCTGTATACCTACTGTATGCAACCAGTGCATTGGGAATTGTTTCATCCAGAGCTTTGGGATTTCTTTTTTTTTTCAGAAAGGGAAACGTGACGTCTGGCATTGTTTGGAGAAGCAATGGCGATGGTGATGGTTTTGCATTGCAACTTTGTCGATAGGTCTTTGTTTTATATACAATTTATACTTTTTTTTATTTCGTTCAGAGTTTTGGAAATGGAAAGCAATCAATCTCAATGAAGAACTTGAGAATTTCTTTTGTTTTTCTTGCGGTTTTTGCTTGTTTTGTTTCACACAACCAATAGTCAGTTCACGTTGGGAAATGAATGAATTACGATGTGTCAATCTTTCTAACGCGTAATGAATTTTATTGGTCAAAGTATAGGAAGTGTATAATATACATATATAAGCTTTGTTAGGTTAACTTTTATTGATTTAAGGAAATAAGTTATGTTTTTTGGTATGAAGAAGCTTTGTATTGGTCAACTCAGTCAATTTTGCTAGGCATATACTTTTCTGAAGATTTATTAGCTTTTATCTGGGATAGCACTTGTGATATTTATTGATTGTAATTAAGTTAAGTTTTTCCAAAGAGTAGGTTTAATAAATTTAAAGCACTTGGCTTGGTCTTTAAACTAGAATGGAGGTTCATTTTTTTCCAGTCGCCTCGAAACTGGCAGCTGGGATTCAAATATTCTCTTTGTTGGAGCCTTGATGGGGCCTAAGTCACCCATACAAAATTGAAGTGTCTCTCACCTGAGCAAATTGTTGGTCAATTCCATTACTGCAAAAAGCACATACTTACTTAACCATACTTTAGGGGGAACTTATAGCCCAGAACGGATTTTGTTCTCATCCAACAAGCTCTTTTAGCCAGATCGGTCCCAAGCTAGCTGCCTTCACTTACGCAAACCAAGTTGATTGGGGTCGTTGTTCACTTGTTCGCTCCACCTAAGGTTGGGTCTTCCTCTAGTGCGCAGACCAGCAGGGGTAGATTCGAAGACTCGTCGTGCTGGTGCAACGGTATTCGAACGCTGCATTTTTAGCTTTTTGACTAGGCAAATATCAATTTAAAGTCCGTAAAGCTCATCGTTGAATCTCCTTCTCCACATTCCTGCGATGCACATCTGTTTTCAACAAGGTCCTTGCTTCTGCCCCATACAGCAGGACCGGAATTATTAAGGCAACACACACACAGGAATATGGTCGATGGTTTGTATGCGAAAAGATATCTCAGAAAATGTATATAATGGGTGATTTTTTAAGAGGCTTAGAACTTTTTTAAAAAAAAAAACACAAAAAATTCGAAAAAATGAATGAAATATTTATTTGAATCGATATTTTGAACCTTGCAATTTAATGTTTAAAGATAATTTCATGCAAATGTTGACCGCGGCTGCGTCTCAGGTAGCCCATCCGCTGAGTCCAATTTTGGCATACTCTTTCACACATATCGGCCGGTATCTCACGAATGAATGCATGGATGTTGGCTTCCAGTGCGTCAATCGAAGCGGGCTTATCCCTATAGACATTAGCCTTGACATACCCCCACAAAAAATAATCTAATGGTGTCAAATCGCACGATCTAGGCGGCCAATTGACCGGCCCGAAACGTGAAATTAACTGTTCACCAAACTCGCCTCGCAATTGCGCCATTGTTTCGCGTGCTGTGTGGCATGTGGCACCGTCTTGTTGAAACCACATATCATGCAAGTCAAGAACTTCCATTTCGGGCAAAAAAAAAGTTTGTTATCATCGCTCGGTAGCGTTCACCATTGACAGTAACGCTGCGATTCGCATCATCTTTGAAGAAATAGGCCCAATAATGCCGCCGGCCCATAAACCGCACCAAACAGTGGCTTTTTCGGGATGCATTGGTAGCTGTTGCAATGCTTCTGGCTGATCTTCACTCCAAATGCGGCAATTTTGCTTATTTACGTACCCATTCAACCAAAAATGAGCCTCATCGCTGAACACAAGCAGCGCGCGATGAACATTTCGAACCGAGCACGAATTTTGATAGTCAAATTCAATAATTTGCAAGCGTTGTTCATTTGTAAGACGATCCATGGTTAAATTGCAAACCAAACTGCAGCTGTTTGACAGTGACACAAGGTACTAAACACACGTCAGCTGTCAAAACCAGTGTTGCCAAAACCAAACCAGCTAAAAAATCACACGATATTAGTCGCCGTGTTTTGACTTTTTGGATTTCATACTCATATATATCTGTCCAAGAATTTTTTGTATCGTCCAATACTCGGTGACATAGAGCAGGACTGGGTAGCGGATAGGTTCTGTAGAGCGTTCACTTCGTCGCTCGGCCACACCGTGAGCGACAAGCAATGTAACAACTGAGCGAAAGAGTGATTGAGTGGGAGTGTAAACTAGTGACCATTCAATATTGGGGTTTAATTAATTGGAAGTGCTATTCTTTTCTTTCTCTATCACTTGCTCTACATGATGTCCGTTTGACAGTTGCTGAAAATCCTGCATAAACACATCTACTTTTAACTGGGCTTTGGTGACTAAGTTATCTTCATTATATTACGTCTCAAGACAAAATGCCACCTCATGAGTTGAATTATTATTTTTGATGTGTCTCACAGGATTTTATTCACCGTGATTTGTCAACCAAAATCTTGCCCATTTGAAAATTCGCTATGAAGACAATCTACCCAGATGCACCCTATTGACGATCAATTGGGTGAGCTTTGAAAGGTTAATTGTACCTCTTCCCCTATAAAATACAGCTTGTTTAAAAAATAAATCCTTAGCTTTAGGAATAAATAAACATGACAAAAACTTTTTGGTAACAAATGAAGACTACGAAGCACAGTTTCTCTTCAATATTTTCCCAAACAAACCAAACTGCATTTTTTTTTTTTTTTTGGGAAAATAGAATTCCTGGATTTTCCACAGAAACTCCTGCAAATTGAAAGTGTACCTAACTGCATTCAGAAAAGTCTGAAACCACCTTAAGAGATATCGTTTGTTTCTTTTATACAAACAAATATCTCATATCTGAAACACGAAAGATTCTCTAATTCACACAAAAATTAATTTTTCAAACCCTCTTTGTACTGCTGGTCTTTCCAAAGAAGAAAAATAAAAAAAAAAAAAAACACATTTCCGCCTATATAACGACGCAAAATAAAATAAGTGGCGAAAATCTCCATCAAGGGACAAATTCGCATTTTTCCTTTGCGCGCAGATATAAATTCATAATAATTATATTGCTCTGTCCATTGAAGTGAAAGCCTCTTTCCTTCCACTTGTGAGTAAAAATCTTATATACCCGCAGAGCAGAACACGCCAACATTTACAAAATCACGTTCGAAATCCTCGAATAAATTCCATACATTTCCATCCCCATTTCCCTTTTCTCATTCCCCATCGTCATGATGTCTCCCTCCTCCTCCTCCTCCTCCTCCTCCTCCTCCTCCTCCTCCTCCTTCTCCTCCTCCTGCTCCAATCTGAATTCCAACTCGAAAATGTTGCCGGTTCGTAAAAGTATCTCACGAATTTTCACATCCTCTGAAACAAAAACAAACAAACTGCACCACAGAGACTTAACGTCAACGATCTCAGTGAGTGTTCGCGCGAAATTCCTTAAATATACGAAATTTCACCCTCGATGCCGATATTTTAAAATATATAATCCCACACGCCCGCTATGGAAGATAGAACTTTTGGCTGCAGGCACGGCACGACCGACGCGACGCGACGGCACACACCGCAGGCACAACGATAAACTCTCTTTAAATGTAATATTCCTCACTGATGAGGAGGCTAAGCTTTCGAAAACCTCCTTGACGAAGAGCAAGAGGGAGGGTTGTTGTTGAGGAAGATTCAAGATTCCACAAGAAAACACAGAAGGGGAGCTGAAATTGTTCACGGAGTGTCTTTATGGCGCTGAGTATTGAGACATAATATGTTCCGCTTTCTTTCCTTCACCCGCTAGCACCTCCGATCCACCGCCGCCGCAGCGCAAGCCGTCGTGCATCACGTCGTGTCGGTCGTAGTCATCGTCTCGTCCTAGTAAATCATTTTCGGGAAGATTATAGGGTAAGAAGTTTAGTAGCAGAGTGAGTAAGTTAAAAACACAAGTTTTGGCTCCTCATTGCGATGCGACTTGCGAGGGATTTTCTTTAGTATTTTTGAAAGGAAGTGATTATCGAGGTCACGACCTCGTTTCGTTTCATTTTGTGGCTGTGCTGTGCTGTGCTGTGCAAGTGTTGGAAATTAATTTTCCATTGACTTTGATGGGTTTTATATTTGAAATATGCGCAAGGGTTGTAATTGAAACAGTTTAATGGAAATACGCAAATCCTTTAATATAAAATGAAGTTTGAGGAATTAGGGAAGGGTTAGAGATAAAGAACTTTAAACTAAAAATTATTATGTATCTAGAAAGCTATTAACATCAAACACTTTGGAGCTCATTTTGGTATTTCTAACCAGAACAATAATATGCATTTGAAAAGACCGTTACATGGAAACGTTTTGAAAACTGTCACAGCGAGTGAAACGTTTGAGGTAGGTAATTGGTGCTTTTTGGTTTTAATATTTTTCGAAGGAGTCGAAAAAATAAAATAATTTAATGGGTGATGGATATTATTCAAGGTTTTGTTCAGAGTAGAGCACTGAGCAGAGCCTGAGTGAGCGGAGTAAGCCCTGAGCAGAATGTGTTCAGAGCACTCCGATTTAATTATGAAACACACCTGCGATGAGCACTGAATTGTCATATCTGTCAAATTGCATGAAAAATGTATGAAGTTGGCTGCGGTCGGCTTTTTACTCCGTTTGCTCGGTTATTTCATTCTGAGTTCATGGAGGACGGTCCGAGCTTGTTCTGAACGATATTTTTTTCGGACTGCTCTGAATTAAAAAAAAGAAAAACGCCTTATAAGTTTTAATGCTGCCAAAACGTCGGACAGTTAAACTATATGATCAAATTATTTGAAAAATCGTAGTACGTCAGGAAAAGATCTTGTTTTTACAATGTCTATTAGCAGCAATAAACAAAGTATTAAAACAAAAATTATATCAATTAATTTGGAATTTCTTAAAAATTCGAAGCTGACACGTCACGCAATAGGAACCTATACTCTGCATTCTTTTCAAGTTTCAAAAAGATAGTAGAAATTCTTGGAAAATATAGAGAGAAAACTATCATGCGAGAAATATATATTTTGTTTTATTTATTTTTGCCAAAATTAGACAACAAATTATTTAACAATTTTTTTTTAAATGTTGCATGGTTGTTGAAAAATAGTTGATGAATTTTAAATTCAATTAATTAATCGATTAATCAACCACGATAATAGCGACGGCAAGCAGAAAACAGATCGAAACACGGACGGAACCAAGAAAACGAGGGAAAATGTTTTACCATGATGTGTGCTGGTTGGTGGTTGATTAAAGAAAGAGAATGATTTCCTATTGCAAGTTGTTGACAACGGCAAAAGAAAGTTATATAGCAAAAAAAATAAAAAGATATTAGCATTTACAGCAATACAAAGTTAAGTTAAGCATAGGCCGTTAGGATATAAAATTCAATTTAGGTAAACAAGTAGACAAAAAAAAATAATAGGGTTAATTACTAATGTTTAGCAAAGTGCCGCATATTTTACAAAAAAATATATTTAAATTATGATAAAAGTTGACAAAAGGATTATACTAATGAATTTAAGTTATTTTGAAATTATATTGAATACAAAACAGTTGTTAAAAAAAAGTATAAAATACATTACATACAAATGTCTATATTATAATATTTGTATCAAACACGTCAAAATATTTGTTAAAAGTTTTTGAGCAACGATTAAATGTTTCAACTATAGCATAATTAGTTCTTGAGTTAATTTCGTTTAAAACCTTGTATGTCTTAGAGAACACGAGCATTTGGATTCACAGTAATTTTGGAACATAAAGAAAAAGAATCAATATTACATTTAAAAAGGTCAAATGCAAATAGAGCCTCAGATAATTCCCTACGACAAACGAGACTGCACATACACATAAAGGGTTTTCCAATAAGAGGTGTTATTTTGAATAGCCCACTATTTCGGTAGCTGTCACTTTTGAAGCTGTCATTTTTTGACTTTTGACAAGTAAAAACTACGCCATTTATAAAAATGGAACGATACACGCTTCAACAACGCATTGAAATTATTAAAATTCACTATAAAAATGGTGAAAATTTGGCAGAGACGGTTCGTAAAACTAAAACATTTTTGGGTCGTCGTGAAGCACCTTTTCGGACCGCAATACAGAAATTGGTGGACAAATTCGAGCTGTTGGGACAAGTTAGTGATGTGAAGAATAAAACCCGTGCACGTCGCTCAAGAACAACTGAGAATATTGCTGTTGTAGCCCAAAGTGTTGAAGAAAACCCAGGTTTGTCCATTCCTCGTCGTTCTTTGGTATTTTGCATAAAGACTTGGGTCTTAAGGCTTATAAAGTTGAGTTAACACAAGAACTCAAGCCGGCTGATCATCAACAACGTCGTGTCTTTGCTGATTGGGTCCTTGAAATGCATGAAAATGATCCGGAATTTCATCGAAAAACCATCTTGACTGATGAGGCCCATTTTCAGCCTCTCCATCCTCAACGCGTGACTATTTGGTGCGGTTTATGGTCCGGCGGGGTCATTGGACCTTACTTTTTCGAAAATGAGGCAGGAGCAACAGTTACGGTCAATGGATTGCGCTATCGAGAGATGATTAATGATTTTTTATGGCCGGAATTGGATGGTATTGATCTGGACAACGTTTACTTTCAACAAGACGGCGCTACGTGCCACACAAGCAACGAAACCATCGATCTTTTACGGGAAAAGTTTCCGGACCGTGTTATCTCTCGAAGAGGTGATCACAATTGGCCACCGAGATCTTGTAATTTAACACCTTGCGACTTCTTCCTTTGGGGCCACGTGAAAGATAAGGTCTACGCCAACAGCCCAGCGTCGATTCAAGACCTCAAAGATGGAATTCGTGAGGCTATCGAGGACATAGGGCATCCACTTTGCAATTTGTATATGGAAAATTTCATGAAAAGGATATGGTCCTGTAACCGTGGTCGTGGCGGCCATTTGGCTGATGTTGTGTTCCATTATTAACGGCATACCTTCCTCTTTATAATGAAATAAACATCCGATCATTTATCTCAAAAAATGCCATTTTTCTTTGAATATCAAAATAACACCTCTTATTGGAAAACCCTTTACTAAGGAGTTTTAGACGGTGATTATAACTAGGTAACAAAATCGTATCAGGACGCCAACCTAGGCCTCTTAATGCAAAAAAAAGAAATTGCTTTTGCACAGATTCAAGTTTATTGACATCAACAGCATAAAACGGAGACCAAATAACACTGCAATACTCAAGCTGAGAACGAATCACACACCCAATACTCAAACCTTTTTCATTTACTTTCACTAAGAAAGTATGAGCAACAACGATCGGAATACCTACGAGTAAAGCCGAAGACAGTGGCCGAGTTCAACGCACATCTGAATATTCAGAATTCTGAATTTTTGAAGCTCTTGATTGGCCAGCTGTCAGAAAAAGTTCTGAAAATTCAGATGACTTCTGACAGCTGGCCAATCAAGAGCTTCAAAAATTCAGAATTCTTAATATTCAGATGTGCGTTGAACTCGGCCAGTGTCTTCGTATGGTAAGAAAAAACGTATTGTATCGTGTTTTATATGGATCAAATAGACAAAATTGAAAATGTCTAACCGTTCCTTTATTTTAAGTTAAACTCTTTTCAGATGGTTGAGGGATGCTTGAGGCTATGACTCTGGGACTGTGGTGAGGATGAAAAAAATAAATAAAAGAAGAAATATTGCAATTTTTTTTATTGTCCGATTCCAGCAGAGTTGGTCGAAGTTGATATTGTTTTCCTTTGGGTTTTTTTATTTTCTGATCTGATGCAATGCGATGGGTTTGTAGCTTATGTCGAATTCCTTACAACCAAAAAATCGATTCTGTTTAAAAAAAAATCGATTTATTTAAAAAAAAAAAAAATCTATCTTCTAGACAAATGAAATCTTTAATTTTAAGCAAGATTTACACCAATTCGCACACACACTAAGAAGATTTGACATTTCTCTTCAAGTTGAAAGTTTTTTTTTGGTAACGTTAAAAGAAAACAAATATTCAAGAGTGTTTAATTACATAATTCAGTTAATAATATTCAAATAAATAAACTAAAATGTGCGTTGGTTGGTTTATAATTAATTAGAAATAGCAGAGCTTCGATTCCATATCTTTAAAGACGATTAATTCTATCAGGCGTACACGGTGTGTCGCCGCCGGTGTGTTCCTTGCCGGGTTTAAAGAATTCCGAATTCCTTCTTCTTTTCATTATTAAATTGTAATTTTTTGTTACTTGGATAAAAATAAAAAAACAATTGTTTGTACAATTGTTTGTCGTTTTGTAACTATTCACTAAAATAAATGTGTTTTTAATCTAATTAAAGGGACACGATAAATTAATTGCACTTTGAAATGTGTGTTTGTTGTGTAGGTGCACAACTTTTGTGTGAAATTCCCGTCAAATAGCACACACACCATCACATAAAAAAATAAATCGATTTGTTCACAAATTCCTTACAACCAAAATAAATTTTCGATCAGAAATGGTTGTAAGGAATTCAACATTAGTTTGAAATTTTAGTTTTTTTTTTAAAGAAAGCCGTGCATTGTTGGAAGTTGGTTGAATATTAAAGTCAAAAGTATTGCGTGAAAATAAATTATCTATTGGCAAATGGATTTTTTAGGAGATCTTGACATTTTTTAATACATACTTCATTAATAATATTTTCGATGTTATATGTTGAAGAAAAAATTATCTACCTTGACGTGGTAAGAGGGCCTTAAACAAAATGATGTATACATATACCTTAATGAATAATGCTAAACAATCAGTGAAAATGAGTAAGTGTATACCCATTTTGCATGAGTACGGGACGTCCCTGCCAAAGAACAGTAGATAGATTTGGTAATGTTAAATTAAATTAAATATCATGGTAGAAATATGTTTCTCGCATAATAGTTTTCTGGCATGATATATTTCACGCATACTATAGCGTTCTTGAAAGCGTTTTTACGCAATTTCGAAGTCGGAAACAGAGGTACAATTTTTCAAAAGTCCGTGCAGCTCCTGACTTATGCTAATAACTTCGATGTAATCAAGCACGTTGCGGGCTCCACTGTTAATTCGCAAAACGATATCATGGGAGATCAAACAAAAAGTCATAATTCTTGCCAATTTGTGGTCCCTCGGTCCTAGAAGGCATTTAATCATTTGTAAATCGTTTAACAATCTTCAGTGATGGTAAACATTTCACGATTTCAAGGTAGGAATATTTTAGTAAACAAATAAACTGTAATAAAAACGAAAAAAACAACCTAACCTTACACAATAAAGCTCCTTGTTTAAAACATCTTATGCTATGTCATCTTCATAATGCCTATCACTTAGATACAGTTCCTTTTATAAATACAATCATAAAAATTTTTATTAAATATAATTTATTTAAATCAAAACATGATACGCTATATATAATCCCTACAAATTCCCGACCACAAATTAGGTTGTCTTTTCATCTAAAATCCCAAACCCAATCACAATCAGAATCAGAATCAGAGCCTTTTATTATTTATCGCAATTTGCCATCACAAATATGTATTTACCACACCTGATTTAACAAACAAAACACGTAAATAATTAATTTGCTTGTCTCATAAAAAACAAAATATGTTTCTCTAGTTGAGTTAGATTTGCCACTTTCACTCTAGTTCTTCGTGTTTTGTGTATAGATATATTTATGTATGTATGTATGTACATAATACCTACCACAAGTTGTTATGGTAAGCCATTGCTGTTGGCAAAAATGCCAACACGCCTTTATCTCTAGGTAAACCCATTGTCACATTTAACTATAATATTACACACACACACAAGCGTATTGGTTATACACTATACACACAGTAAAACATATCAAGGACTATTCCTTTTAATTTGTCAGTAGATTTTCTTTTTTGACCATATGTGTGTTGTGTTGTGTATTGTTGAGTCCTGTCGGTTGCCCTGTCTCCAAAAACCAACCAAAACTCTGCTCATGCGAAATTTATATTTATTATGTCCTGCTGTGCTCAAGAGTATGAGTGTTCAAATCATTCCGGATAAACTATGAGTTTGCGGTTTTAGTTTAGTATGTAGGAAGGGTCCGATGTCCTTCTGAATTGTGAATGGGTGAAACAGTTGAGTCATCGCATGCACGGTGGTTCCAGAAGAGGGGAGGGGTGGGGGGGAGATGGCCATTTGGGAATTTCTGGGAAACCTTTACGAAAAAATAGAACTTCTGTTAAAGGACTCAGGCTGTCGACCTTGAAATGGGCTGAAATGTCATTACAACAAGGACTCTTCTCATACACACCTCAATTTAAATCGCAAGAGGATCTGGCGGTCTAAAGATCAACAATCAATCAGCTTAATTAATAATATTCAGTTGCGATCGATGGAGACGCATGCGTCCAGTATCTTGGAGGTTTGAATGTTGCGTTAATAATAGAATTCGAACCAGTATAGACTTCCAAGGATCAGGCACATTGTTTTTAAATTTGAACAGAACAGTTTTTCTTACACATTTGGAATTGGAGTTTACATCAGTTTCAATTGTAAAAATGAAAAGGTTCCCTTCTTTGCGAGGCCTCTGGGTAAATGCATTTAGGGAGACAGGAAATGTTTCAACGAAAAGAAGGGCACCGCAGAGGACTGTCACATTAGTCAAGAAAACATCGACCGAACTATGCCATTGAACAATCTCCCAGGCAATCTGTTCGGAAACAAGCAGGTGCTCTTAAAGATTTTCATTCATCGGATCATGGTGAAATGTTAGTAAGCAAGTTAATGCGAAGTTCGGTAAAACAGTGAAAATGTCCTGCAAAATAAGCTACTAAAAAACTGTCCTCCCCTTCTAAAGTAATTCTATTAGATGCGCGCCTGGAATTGAGTGCTACTAAGCAAATGGAATGCAAAAGTTTATTATCATATTTATGGTCAACATGTGTGTATGGGGGGCAGATTGGCTGAAATTGGAAATGGGTGCAAATACCTATAAAGTTGCCTTTTTTCTGCTTATCCTCTGTATCCATATCCTCCATACTGCTACAGTATAACCTCTTTTTCCACTTCACTTCCCCCCCCCCCCCCCCCCCCACTCAACCACCATGCTCACTCACATCTCAACTCCCATACCACTACACACTCTTACACACCTATACCTCTACCTAAACTCGGATTCATATTATGTTAGACTATGTCCTGTCTGGTTTTGGGGATTTCCGTTGATCCTGCGATGACCACAATATTCCAACCGCAATCATTATGGATTCCAATTCCAATGTCGAAAACTTGTGGACAGGATTCGGTTTGTCAAAGTGGTTGGCAATTTAATTAAGGACCTCATACACGCACAAACACTGTGAAAGCATGTTCGGCATAGCTAATACCAATAATGGTGATGAGAAGTGCTGATTGGAAGCTGTGTTTTATTCTGTGCGATGTGATGTTATGTGCTTCTCTCTGTGTTTCTGACACTAATGACTACAAATGTATTTTAAGGACATCATCTTTTGCTGATGTCGAGGCTTTAAGTGATTCCTGATGTGCCTATACACATGAGTATATAAATATTATACAGGATTTAACTCCTGCGGTTCCTGCGGTGTTCTTGATGGTGTGGGTGGCGACAATATCGAGTTGGAGTGATTGATTGGTGGATTACAAGCCGATGTAATAATTTCTCGCATTACCCGATGGTTTTCGATTAATATTTTGTCCTTTTGATCCTTGTTGATGCTGTGCGCCGTGACGGTTGAATAGAATATTGGTTTTGATGGAGTATAGAAGTGGATGCTACGATTTTGTGTCTTTATATTGATTTTCTTCATGGAGATGGAGCACCACATAGTATGTTGTCTTTTTGTTGTTGACAACTATACTGCTGATGCGGTGATGGTGAACCACCTACGTCTACCGCATTCAATGATTTGATACATCAAAACGCACGCTCCTACATACATACACACATTTATCCAGAATCTCATCTTGTGATCATTTAATTTTGCTTCAATGGAGAAAAGGCTTTTCATTTGACAATTATAGCGCCGCAAGAGATGGAGGGAGAGGAGCCTCTGCGGGTATAAAAAGAATGTAGGGATAAGGATTACATGGAATTGGATCGATGTTCATCTTCTTCTTTTTTTTTTGTTGTTTGCTGTTGTGTATAGAGATAATAATGAATGGTACTGTACAATGTGCATAACAGATAGGATTAAATATTTATGATATTTTGTGATTGCAGACAAGATTCAAAAAGGTCTACGGATCTTATTCTCAGACATAGGTATCATCAAAAAAAGTAAGTTAATAATATTTTCCAAGTAAATAGGTACCTACCTACTTTAATTTAACTCAATAAATAATTATTTTTGTTATCCTGAATAATGTATCCTTAACGATTGAATTGAGTCATTTACATCTTATAATGGTTTTTTTTTTTTTCATTAGGTATATACCCTACAGCTTTCGAATGGATGCTTTTTGTAAGAACCTTGATTTGATTCAATGTCGAATTGATTTAGATTAATTTTTTGCAATTCTTCTTACATGAAAGTACGGGGCATTTTTTTTTTTTTTGCTAATCCATTCCAAAAGACAGACATTGGAAGCTAGAAAACTATTTTGTTTTACTTCCAGCTGGATTCTGAAAGTTTCAAAAAGGAGGATATTATGGTGCAGCTTCAAATTGCGCAATAACCTTGCAGTCAAATCTTCCATTTTGGCCACTTTAGTGATAATTACTCTTACTGTTAAACTGATGGGGTTTTGCACTTACTCAATTAGGTACTTGGACCTTATTACCTATATGTGGTTCTATTTCAATGGTATATATAAATAAATCCCCTCAATTACTCCTTTGTGAAAAATTTCCTAAAAGGTTTCTGGAGATCTAATCCAGTTCTATCCAAATCTTCTTCAATTATGCTGATTACCTTGCAAATGTTTTAAGCCATAAATTTTCTTGGGAACTCATCACTTACCTTTTTCAAGTGAATATTTCCAAGCGTTATGGGAGGCTATATACTTTATCCAATTGCCAAAAACATAGTTTAGTTGAGAAAGAAGTATTATGTGAGTTTACAAAAACGAACAATATAGAATCGTATTGCACATATACATTTTCGTGCATGGAAATTATATTATTTAAAGTGGAAAATAGTTTTAAATCAACTAAATTAGAAATATTTTGTTTAAAATACTTCTTTTTTAGTGCAGATGCTTACCCCAACTAACGCTACAAATAATCGAGCGATATAGCCAGAAGTTACATGGGCAGCGTTGCCACTTCGAAAAAAAAATAATTGGGAAGTAAAGGTTGTTTTTTTTTAGACGTGTGGTTTTCAATCTGGCAATACTTTTTTCGGAGTTGGTGTTTTTGACAGCTGTCACTTGATTTATGCTCAGTTTGGTTTTCCATTTCATTATTAATAGACTTACTCCTGAAAAACTTTTGCAAATCGTGCAAATTTATTAACAAAATAATGGTTCGGTTCGCGCGATGCATGGCACGCTGCGTCCAATATTCGGTCGACATAATCGTAAAATTGCATAATTCGAGCAACCATGAATCGGTTTTATACCACGTTTACTCTAGTGGATAATGCGCATCCTCAGAGACACCCTAAACTGCGCACCGTGGAGCAGAGTATCGAAGAAGACCCGAATGAGTCCATCCGCCATCGCCCGCAACAATTGTAGCTGTCGAAAATTGGGCCTCTGGGCTGGAATTTTTTTTCGAGCCAGCCGCGGTGCGGCCACTTCCAAAATCATTTTAAAAGCATAATACCAAACCATTACCTTTATGATAAAGCTAAATTCTTCGCCCTAACATTAAATTATATGCGATTTATTTCTTTTTGAAAACCACACGTCTACAAAAAAAAAAACACCCTTTAGATCACTTAAACAAAATGCAGTAGATTGAAAATTTTCGCAGTTAATTTTTTTTGGAAAACTAAAACTAAGAAATTACTAATTTAAAATTGCTTTATTAACTCGCCATTCATAATCGCCCCGAGTGAATGTAATTCCTTACAAAGTTTAATATTTTCAAGAGTATTGACATTGAGCGGAGTTTGTTTGTAACTTGGCTTATAGGAAGTTCACAAAAAATTGCCTGCGTCTAAAGAAAATGCACAACTGATTACTTTGTGAAAGATTTTTTATAAAAACAGGTTGAGAGTAGGTATTAGGAAATGAAAGTGCAGTGGATTTGATTTATTTCATTATTGGCATTAGATTCATTTCTTACAGAAAATGCAGTACATCTACTGCCTAGGAGTAGATTTTAATTTTACATAGCAGTGTTTTTTAAATTAAATATGATTCAATTTAACTCCCGATCTTGGATTTAATTGAAAGAATTTTCCAGTATAATTAAAAACGATGGATATTTAAAAAAAATATTCTAAATAAATATTTTGTACTTAGTATAGTTTTAGCTATTATTTCTTCTTTAAGTTGAAATAGAGACTTCTTTGAGGAACCTTTGCGAATGTTTTTTTTTTTTTTTTATTTTCTTTAAAACTGTTCTTAATTCTTAAAATATACAGGGTCTTTCATTAAGCGCTTACTATCTTTAAATATAAATAAAACAAAGTGTGCATGAGATATCATCAAAATTTGTATTCGTTTGAAAGGCCTATCGATGCCATTGTGAATGGATCACACTAGCGACCACTTAACTAATTGTTTTAATGGGTGATTTTTTAAGAGGTTTAGAAATTTAAAAAAAAAAAACACAAAAAATTCGAAAAAATGAATGAAATATTTATTTGAATCGATAGTTTGAACCTTGCAATTTAATGTTTAAAGATAATTTCATGCAAATGTTGACCGCGGCTGCGTCTCAGGTAGCCCATCCGCTGAGTCCAATTTTGGCATACTCTTTCACACATATCGGCCGGTATCTCACGAATGAATGCATGGATGTTGGCTTCCAGTGCGTCAATCGAAGCGGGCTTGTCCCTATAGACATTAGCCTTGACATACCCCCACAAAAAATAATCTAATGGTGTCAAATCGCACGATCTAGGCGGCCAATTGACCGGCCCGAAACGTGAAATTAACTGTTCACCAAACTCGCCTCGCAATTGCGCCATTGTTTCGCGTGCTGTGTGGCATGTGGCACCGTCTTGTTGAAACCACATATCATGCAAGTCAAGAACTTCCATTTCGGGCAAAAAAAAGTTTGTTATCATCGCTCGGTAGCGTTCACCATTGACAGTAACGCTGCGATTCGCATCATCTTTGAAGAAATAGGCCCAATAATGCCGCCGGCCCATAAACCGCACCAAACAGTGGCTTTTTCGGGATGCATTGGTAGCTGTTGCAATGCTTCTGGCTGATCTTCACTCCAAATGCGGCAATTTTGCTTATTTACGTACCCATTCAACCAAAAATGAGCCTCATCGCTGAACACAATTTTTCGATAAAAAAGCGGATCCTCGGCCAGCTTTCCAAGAGCCCATTCACCAAAAATTCGGCGTTGTGGTAGCTCGGCTGGCTTTAGTTCTTGCACCAGCTGTATCTTAAAAGGCTTTACGCCCAAATCCTTCCGCAAAATTTTCCACGTAGTGCTGTAACAAAGGCCTAACTGCTGGGAACGGCGCCGAATCGACATTTCGCGGTCTTCTGTCACACTAGCTGATACGGCCGCAATATTTTCTTCACTACGCACAGTACGTAAACGTGTTGGTGGTTTAATGTCCAACAAAGTAAATTTGGTGCGAAATTTGGTCACAATCTTCCGAATAGACTGCTCAGAAGGTCGAGAATGCCGATCATAAAATGGAAGCAGCGCGCGATGAACATTTCGAACCGAGCACGAATTTTGATAGTAAAATTCAATAATTTGCAAGCGTTGTTCATTTGTAAGACGATCCATGGTTAAATTGCAAACCAAATTGAAGCTGTTTGACAGTGACACAAGGTACTAAACACACGTCAGCTGTCAAAACCAGTGTTGCCAAAACCAAACCAGCTAAAAAATCACCGAACCATGCTTCGATACTTGATACTTGATTCGCACAATATGCATTGCCTTAAGCAGTGGATACATAATGATCAAAAACAATACATAGAATTATTTTGCCTTCTACGTTAGGGTAGTAAAAGATACACATGAACTGAACATATTCGACTCGTAGTCGATGAACAACCAAACAGTATCATGTTACCCTAATGGTACGAACGGCATAAATATACAAAGAATGCATAATATTTTATGAATGGGTTG
This sequence comes from Leucozona laternaria, assembly GCA_932273885.2. NCBI lineage: Eukaryota > Metazoa > Arthropoda > Insecta > Diptera > Syrphidae > Leucozona > Leucozona laternaria. Next base: position 13,477,004 of record OW026368.1, read on the forward strand.
ATGGTGTGTGATCAGCTGTCATTTGTTTCATCATCGTCGGCTCGACAACCGGGGTCCGGTCCTGGCCTCCTTCAACAAGTCTCTCCACCCATCCCGGTCTCGAGTCGCCGCCATCCAGTTGCGAACCCCAAGGCTCCGGGCGTCCTGGTCAACGCCATCTCTCCAGCGCAAGCATGGTCTACCACGCTGTCGTCTACCATAGAATGTACCACAAAGAACTTTCCGAGCAGGTTCCTCTTCGCTCATGCGAGCTAGGTGCCCTGCCCACCGGAGTCTACCGAGCTTAATTTTTGTCACGATATCTGCTTCAAGGTAGATTGCGTACAATTCATGATTGTACCGTCTCCGGAATCGTCCTTCCTCAGATATGGGGCCAACAATTCTCCTTAAGACTTTTCTCTCGAACGCGGCTAAGAGGTCGGAGTGCCTTTTGCTAAGCACCCAAGTCTCGGATCCATATGTGAGTACTGGCAGGACCTGTACAGCAGCAGTTTTGAAGTTATGGTGAGATTTCTGGATTTGAAGAGCTTTGACAGATCTGATCAGTTGTTGATTTGCCTGGAATGAAACCACACTGATATTGTCCGATGATGGTTTTAGCGTATGGGGTTATCCGGTCTTGTAGGCGGTACTCAACAACGTGATACCTTCTTCTTCTTATGTATGGGGCAAATTATACCTTTTCGCCAGTCTTCTGGAATTTCTTCATGCTCCCACACGTGCACTATAATGTCATTTGTTTATGCTGACAAAATATGTCAACTTAGCATTGTAGCCGAACGAATTGAGCCACTTAAGATAGCTGGTCCCTTATCACCCTTAGCCCGCGTCGTACGAAATATGATGACTTTGAATATCGATTATTTGTGAGGTCAAGTATCGAACTATGGATCAATTCGATAACAAATTTTTAAGTATAAATAATAAGACTATTTTGAAATAAACGACACTTAGTTTCTAGACATCAAAGAAGAAACAACTCTTTTTCATTTCAACTTGAAGAAGCTCTCGAGCTACAGGGAAAAAGAAAGAATTACTTTTTTGGTTCTAGGTCAAAACCTCGAGTGCAATAGCCAGAGGTCTGAGCTGAAGCATTCGTTCCGAAGCGATTTGTTTTAAGATCCGATAGAGTATCTCCACGCCCCTACACCAACTTTACACCATTATAAATGGAATATAATATTGTTCAATAAAATGTCTCTGGGTGGCGCGCATCCAAAATGTCCAATTTTCCATGACTCTGGCGCATAAATCAGGCTGAATTTTACCAATGGCTTGGGTTATGTTGGTTTGAACACCCATTTTAATAAAAAAGTTTTATCATTTTCACGTGTTATTGAACGCTATATCGGCCCAATGGACAACCATTTTGACTGATGTAGCTTCAACAATATGGCCGCTATCAACTGTCAAAGATCGGAAGTCTCAATTGAAAGACCCATTATTATATAAGATCAATAAATGAACCTTACCTATTTATTTTCATTGTGCAAGTGTATAAGTTTTTAACCTGCACAAAATATCCCAAATTATTTAATTTTACTATAATTAGAATATCTAAATCATTGTTAACTTTGCTCGAAATATTTTCTAAATTATTTCACAAAAACATAACTGCTGTGTGTTCGTTCAACCATTTTAACATCGAATCCAATTTTTCAAATTGACACCCCGCTAATTTGATGCTACATGGAAGCTGTAAAAAAGAAGAAACGAGAAAATGATAACTCACTAATCTTTACACCAAAGGCTACAAATACGAAATCATGATAAAATAAATTTATGCAATTCAACTTCAATTCAACTTATGGAATTTCCATGTTTGGAAATTTCATTGTAAATCATCATAAATTTCCGAATATAAAATTGATTCCTTTTCATAGAATTCATAACACAATAAGGCAAATAAATATACATATATGTACTTGTATTTGAAAAGGATTCTATTTCTTAACATATATTATATGTATGGGTAAGTGGTGTGTGTCGTGCGTTTGTGTATGTATTTGAATGGCTTCCTGGTATTTATTATAACCTCTCTATACACATGATTTGATTTGATTTAAATTTTGCTAAGAAATGTTTCTATAGAAATTTATAGGTGTTGTATACGTTCAATAAATAATTCTTGTTTGGCTTTTCTCTTCGTCCTTTTTTTCTTGGAAATGCATGAGTGTTGAAAATCATATCGTATTATTTTATCTAATTTAAGCACAATTAAGGCTTAAACCAATTTTAAAACAAAAATATGTGGCATCAGTAAGAGAACCCGAAATTTGAAAAAGTGACTTTTACAACTCTCAACAATCGCTGTGTGCGTGTTGTTAGTTGGCATGAATGGAGGGGACCTACAATTTTCTGCCGAATCCGATGATGCTAAGATGAGAGGCAGTCTTTCATGCAACAAGAGATACTCCAGAAGCATTTGTCTCTTCATCGCAAGGGTCAATAGATGCGCCCCTTGAAAGATACATGGGGTTCGGTCATAGCCATTATGCCATTACATACCATCACGGGGTTCCTCTTATACAGTCCTGTTATACACTCTTAAATACCTTTATAAATTTTCTGTTGCTCAAATTGTTCAAATTAATTATTCAATAAATTGCATATTCAATTGAAAGACTATTCCAAGTGCATTCAAAGGATAATATAAATGACCCAAATTAATCTGCCCACAATTTTCCGCCTACACCTTACATACATACTGGACCTTGATGTCCGAAAATCTATTGACCTCCATTGGAGCGGAGAATTTTCTGGAATTAAGTAACTGAATAAAATGTCTATTATCCACAGGATATACCCCCAACCGCACACAAGCCACACACACACACTTACTGCCAATAATAAAATCCAGGAGACCTGCAACATATACATTGGTATCAAAATCGACATTGTATAAATAATCCTTCGATTTATACATATAGAATGAGGGTCCAATGACAAAGAATAGGTATTGAGGACGAGCCTTAATGGTATTCCGGGGAAGCTCTTTAAGGCAATGAGAAAACACACTCTCATTCTCATACATACATATAAGAATGTAGAGACCTCTTGGACACTTCATTCTAGCATAATAGTCTATGGCCCTTGGTGAACCTCAAGGTGAATGTAACGACACTTTAATTTAATTCTTTGACATCCCACAGAATTAATTTAGTTGAGGAAATCCCTATCCCTTTGCCTGGTGCCATATCCAGAGAGTTTGACTTCGACATATTATTTTCTTCTTCGACATAGTGTGTGAGTGAGATCTTTTATACGATGATGATGCCGCTGACGATGACGATGACGATGACGACCATGATGCTGAGCAAAGGTAAAAGGGCTTCTTCTTGATGTTGACGATGTTCCTGTTAAATTAAATTCAAACCCCGTGTGTCTCAATTGCAAAGAAAAGGCTATACAGCAAGTATCTAGATAGGTATATGTAACTATATGAAGAAATAAGGGCTTCCTATAAATAAATAGCTAATGACTATGAATGCCCTGAATTTCATGAATACCTTAAATTTGGGGAAATCTATATCTACCTGTGTGCTGTATTATATATTGGCAGTGACATATACACATGGCCGGACCAACCGTATGTGCAAGATGTGCAAATGCACAGGGCGCAAAATTCTGGGGGCGCATTACCAGGAGCAAGAAAATATAATCTGATCTTGTATAAACAAATATGTACTGCCATTTGCATTTTAACCACAAAACTTGTTCAAATAATCACAAAATAACATCCATCACAACTGTTATTTCTTGCACACTAACTAACTTCACTTTCATTGTTGAAGAATTTAACTCAAAATATCGTAAAATTAAAGATCCCACTAGACCTCTACGCATTGAAAGTCTACCTCCTGAGTAATGTGGAAAAGTATGTGTATCAGTGTATATGTAAAAAGGGGCGTTTTCTACAAATCTTGCACAGGGCGCAAGTTTGGCTGGGGCCGGCCCTGCATATACAGTCACCTTTTTGTGAAATGCCCGTTTGCTTGAACTTCCATCATGAACATCATGGAAACCAGAATGCGGACAGGAATCTTAAATTGCTAATTTCAAAACAAATTACCATCAGAATGTCCTCTCTCTCTCTGGGCTCTGGGATATCTATGTGCATTAAGTGTGCAAAAGGATGTGTGACGTGACTTCTGACACCTCAAGGGTGGCATCTTGGTTTATATATTCGGGGCTCTAGGGGGAGGTTAGAGGTGGGGTAATTTCCTAAGGGAAGTTTCGTTTACATATTGATGAATGGTATGTTAATTTTGAAATTACTGAAGCAAAGTTAGAGAAGTTTGACTAGAATTATAGGTCTAGGTATGTTATTGAAATTATTTATGGCTAAATTTATGTGGCACTTTGAGAATAAACTCATCGTAAAAATGGTAGAATGGAAGAAAAACAAGAATGTCTTGGATGTAAGATTCGTATTTTATCTCTTCCAAGACTTTTTTTTTTGGCGTAACGTATACGTTAAACTTTGGATGGATTTTTTAGATTCCCTTTATCTCATAGGATGCGCACTCAAAGGGTTACGACAACCCTTTAAATGTTATATTTTGATACACTGCCAGAATTTTTGATGAAGATATGGAGGATTGAGCAGAAAATATCGATGAACATTTATCTTAAATGCATTTTAAGACAGGGTAGCCAATTCTACATTCGTGTAGTGCGTTTAAAAGAAGAATTTCTCTACTTAACGTTACGTCTTAAGTAAGATTCGAGGGTAAACTGATGAGAATTCCTGGTGGAGTGGGTATAAAGGGGAGGAATGCAGTTAATTATTTCACCAGATAAAGATAAAGATAAATCACTACTAGGCTTGAGACACTTCGACGATGTTCCAACGAAACACATATTCCCGATTTTTACTTGCAATATAAAGGTACTATATGTCAATTTATGAACTCGTACAAAAAATTGAACTCGAGATTTTGATCAAACTTGACATTACGATGAGAGGGAAGTTGAAAAAAGTGGGTCTCGCAAAAACGTCCGTGTGTCTGCCTGTCTGTCTGTTTGTCAGTTCGACTACAGCCTTAACGGATGGGTCGATTTTCTTTAAACTTGGTACCCAGCGTTTTTTTAGGACCAAGACTAACGTTATACCTCTGTGGTACAAAATTTTTTAGTCAAAAAGGAAAATCTTATTTTTTTCAAAATTGGCATCACAGAATTTTATGTTGAAAACTCAATAAATTTAAATAGTTATAAGAACCAAAGAACCATTTTTTTTGATTTTCGCTTTTCTCGAAGACGGTTCAACAAATTTTGATGAATATTTTTACAAAATTGTATAGGTACCAAAATTTTCAAAAAAATATTATTTGAATTTTTAAAAAAAGTTAACATTTTTTTTTTGAAAACTCGATATTCCAAAAACGACTTAGCCGATTAAAACTTAGAAAATATCACTTTTTTAACATTATCTTGAAGATTTTAACAAAAATTATTCTTATAACCAAAAATAACTGTAGGTACCTCCCATACAAATTTTTAAAAACCTTTAAGGAAAACCTTTTTTGCTCAAAAACGAATCTTACGAATGTGTTTTGTGTAACGAAATTAGAAAGGTTTAGCATATAAAATCATTAAATTTTACATCGAACAATTATTAACAGCACCTTATTTTGATTTTCTACTATCTCATTATCTGATTTACCGATTTAATAAATTTTGTAAACAAATACTTGTAATAAATTGAAATAATTTGGCATATAAAAATTTACAAAAAATTATTTTTTGAATTTTTAAAAAATATTTCTAATTTTTTTTTGAAAATTCGATATTTCGAAAACAGGTAGAAGACTTTTCGTAAAATTAAATCCACATACTTAAAATTGGCTTACTAGTTTTTTTTTCTTAAAAATGTATATGAAATTTGGTGTATTCAAAATTATTCATTTTTAAAACCTCTCCTACGATTTTTAAAATTTTTTGCTCATAAATTAGGATTTATATAAGAAATCACTTTATTCAATCAATCAATTTATTTTTAATTTTGTTGATTTATAATAATTTTCCAGTTTTAATAATATGATTTACATATTATGTGCAACACGGGGCTATACCGTTAATTTTCGTATACTCACATAGATAAAATATAGGCTCCCATAGCTAATTTATTTTAGATTATAAAACCACAGTGTAATCGCACATAAGAGCAAGTTCGTGTGACCCAGTCGTGCATGTTTTTTTAATTGAATTTTGGATTTTTTTTCAGGGTTGTATATATTGTTAATCTTTAATCTGACTTTGAATAAAATATTAAAAATTGATGGATGTAACTCTAGACATGCCAATTATAACAGTTTTGGTTTATAAAAGTACTGCTTATGCGGCCAGGACCCTCCGCCGGTGGGCATACTTCAAGCACCCAGAGTTTTTTTTTCAATTCGGGCGAAGCGCGCTAACGTACGCCTCCTTTTAATAGCGAAAAACTGTTATAAATTGGCATGTCTCTAGTCTCGTCCATTAATTAATAAAACAATAAAGTTGACCTTACCTTGGTATTGGCATACTTTTTTGCGAATTTAAAATATGGGAAAATTCACTTTGTAGGGTGAAATGGGGTAAATATAAAAAAAAAAAATGTCCAATTTAAGAAATTCTTTTTTATTTGAAAGGATTTTCTTGAAAATTCTTTCTGTGTTGGGAAAGCAATAAATGTGGGACTTGGAGGATCATATTTTTACAAATTCAACCTTTCATAACGTGAAGTGGGTTTAAGCCCAGAAAGAAGTATTCAATCACAAAAGTCAAAAAATTATATTTTCTCTTGTAATTTTTGTGCGAAACTTATGTTAGTCTACCCGTGCGAATCCAGGCAGGCCAACTAGTTATCCATAAAAAAACTCTTAATTTCTTGTGTTAGTTTTGTCTGTCCTGTAGGTACTAACACTTAGATACTTATGAAGGTGTCCGGTGCTTACCTGTGCTTCTGTATAAGACAGCTTGGTCTCTAGCTAAAGCTGTCTCCAGTCTATTTTCAGTAGGTCTTATGACTCTACCATTTAACCCAATTCAATTGATGTACTGCTTGGCAATTTATGGTTATCCAAAAACCCTCCCCAGAACATGTCCCGAGTAGCCTTAGTAAAATGATTGTTATATTACATGGCCCACAATAAATTTTGATAGAAGGACTAAGCTCGTATAGTTAGTTACTCGATAAGGTCAGATAGAGACGGTTTATTTTATGCAAAATGTATACCTACAGACTGAATATTAACATTTTTTTTTTTTCAAAACAAGTTTATGAATATTCATGAAGAGTTAGGTAACCTTTCGATTTCCCAGACCAGTCCGTAAAAATTGTTTTAAATTATTTTCCAACTTCATACCTACATAAATATTCTTAGAATTATTGTACATAGAACTGAGTTTCTTTCATCGATGTGACTATAAAGTTGTTGATTTAGTAAATTGTTTCTATAGTTTCTTACAAAAACTGTATTTGGTATTTGAACATACATAAATATTATATAAAGGAACATAGATTTATTGACGATAAGAATTTATAGCTTTCGGAAGCCATTTGTTCAACACCCAGACCAATTACTGACCTCAATTTGTCAGGATTTTCTTAGTTTATTGCTTTTCGTGGCGACTCTATATCCAATACACTATGTGTACCTACATAATACTTATAAAAGTTTTTTTCTCTTTAATTGATTTGTTTTGCAAAATATAAAAAGTTAAACTTTATCTGCATAACTTAAGTCTGGAATGAGAGATTGATATTATTGTTGCATATATGGTAATCTGAGCTGCCTCTAAAGGTTGGCAAGAGGAAATGGAAGCTTAATGAGAATTATTTTGAAAGTGTAATTATATACACTCAGCGTGATGATTATAATATTAATCGATTAACTAATTGGTTTTCATGGCAATTAGAAATGTGAAATCTATAACTACTTGTGATGCCTGCCGGTTTAACGACCTTCCAACTCCCCTTTAAGCTACCTCACCGAGTACCTACAAGGAGGTTGATCTTAATTAAATAAATAACAGATTCTGAGTATTCATTGGACCAAGGGAAGCAATTGTGTATAATGCACATAAATGCACACAGTGCAGTGCTGAGAAATTGTTTATTCTCATTTTTATACTTTTCCGTAGTTGTTTCTTGAGTTTGGAGCAGGGATTTGACACTTTATCGCACAAAGTGCTTTAATGATTTAATGTAGATTCACAATTCAACGGATAATCCACAGGATGTTATGTCTATACAAACCCAAGAACAGGCGATGCAACCACCACGAACCGTAATCTACAACGATAAACGGAAAAAAAGATACTACTGACAAAGCTTCAAGTCTTCTATAAACGATTGAATGAATCAAGTCATCAAGAGATTATAATATAGGAAATTCAGGAAATGTCTTATTGTTAATTTCGAACGCATAGTTTTCGCTTTTGTTTAAGTCGACTGTAATGAATTCAATTGAAAGTTTTTTTTGCTTCTGTTTATCGACACAAATATATTTATCAGCTGTGTGATATACGCTGTAAATTTTTGTCTAGGGGAATTTGGTTAAATTCAGAGACCTAGAAATGATAAGCATCGACTTATATCGAGCGTCTAAGAAGGGTACGACAACATCTAATTGATCAGCCCAACTGTCGTACTTGCTGGGCAAAACGTATCTGGACTAACGGAAGAAGAAGTTGACAAAAGTCACATTGTATACCTAGCGATAATAATAATTATGCAAATATTCGTTCTCTTTTAAGAAGCTTTTTAGATCTAGAAGCATCCACTCTTTTCTGTCTTTTTTAAAAAATACAAGCATAACAATTTTAGTATTTTGTCCAATTTTCCAATTTTGAGTTAAAAAAATTCTGGAGTTTTTTTTTTTAAATAAATTATTGCGTAATTTCCAAAAGCCTAATTTTTTTTCAATATTGAAATTTCAAATTTTCTGCACTTAAGCTTTTGAGACCTGTAACACAAACAAGCCTAAGCTTTAGAGACCTGTAACACAAAACAACAAGTACCTACTTGTGATAAAAGTAAATTTTGGTGCAGATTTAATTTAATTTTTTATTTATTTTAATTATTTCTTTCATTTGATTTATTTTATTTTATTTCATTTTACTTTATTTTATTTTATTTCATTTTATTTTATTTTACTGTATTTTATTTTTATTATATTTTATTTTATTTTACTTTATTTTATTTTATTTTATTTTATTTTATTTTATTTTATTTTATTTTATTTTATTTTATTTTATTTTATTTTATTTTATTTTATTTTATTTTATTTTATTTTATTTTATTTTATTTTATTTTATTTTATTTTATTTTATTTTATTTTATTTTATTTTATTTTATTTCATTTCATTTTATTTTATTTTATTTTATTTTATTTTATTTTATTTTATTTTATTTATTTTATTTATTTTATTTATTTTATTTATTTTATTTATTTTATTTATTTTATTTATTTTATTTATTTTATTTATTTTATCTATTTTATCTATTTTATTTTATTATAAAAATTTAAAAGTGCTTTTATTTTTGCACTTCACTGTATTAAAACTGGGCGACAAGTTCTCCTCCGAGATTGGTATTTTCTGTAATAGAATCCAATTGCTCATACAATTAAACTTCAATTGCAAATGTAGGTATCCCAGGCAACAAGACTGCAATAGCCTGTAATTATATCGTTTGAAATCATGTTTCAAAATTGAAATTTACTATAAAATACAATTAATATAGCATTTCTTCATGTATCCGAGTACGAGTATCGTGTTCTGGGTTTTGTCTTTGAAACTACGCCAAAGGCATCAGGCATCACATTTCCCATTTCATTTGCAAAAACTTAAAAAAAAAAAAATTGATTCCTTTTTTGTTTGGGATAATTTGCCTAATTGAATAGAATCATAATATCTCTTTTTGGCCTGCACAAGGTACACTGCACAGCACATCATAGAGAAACTTAGATGTATAATTTTCTTATACAAACAACTGATGGAAACATCAACCTCACAAAGCCACAGTTGGAGCCCTGTTTAGTAATCTAAGGATTTGTGCTGCTCCCTGAAACTTTGTCTTGGTCAATTGATTATGTTTTGTTTGAAAAGCTATACGAGAATCATTCCAGTGTGTAGTGTATGTGAGTAAAGTAGCTAAAGTAGTTTTACTCTATGCGATGAGGTCCAGTCTGGGACATAAAAGAATATAATCCTTTCAAAGAGGAATAGGTAGGTAGGTATAGTTGATGGTACTCAACTCATATAACCGACAAAACATTCGGATCAAGAGAAAACCTTGAAGGGGTGTCATGAAAACATAATGCATCATAGTCATGGGATTATGTGGTGATGAGGAAGGATTTCAACTTGTTGGCCGGATTTAATTACACCAGAAAGACAGTTAAGCCTGTGGTTTTTAGGTGCATCACATAAGAAGAGTACGACTATATACATTTGTAATTGCATTGGCTGTTATGGCTGTCATGGCTTTGATTTGGGTTTGTATTTGATGTGTGCACAGGTTTAGAGTGGATTAGAAATTTAAGATCTATTAATGTCCATGGGAATGATTCTGAAGATGATGATGACGATGAGTAATGTTTATGAGATTGTTCATCATTTACAATGTTTGTTTAATACCCTAGAGCGTTTGCAAGACTGATATTTTATTTGCATACTTAAAGATGTAAGTTGTTGGTACCGGGTACCTCGGGTTTTTAGTATATGTAAACAGTTGTGCATGTGCATAGCTGATGACACCAAGGAATACATTTTGGAGCTTAATCAAAATCAATATCCATTCTCACTATCCAGTTCACTAGGATGGAGGTGTGTCGAGCTCCTTGGATCGCTAACAATAAATAGCACCTCTTTTTACCGACAATTTTTGGGATGTTGAAAATTTAATTCGAGGGTTGTAATGTAAAGGAAAGTTCCCTTCTCCAAACCTACACGGGGAAGGGGAAGGGTGTTACGCGAAACAACTATAGTTAGATACTGTTCTGTTCAATTAAGCTGATGTCACTCATCATGAACATCGTTTAGCGAGTATTGGGTGGAAAATTGTATGACCAGTCCTGGCTGTGAAAAGTACACGAATCATAATAAAAAAAAAAAGTATCGTGACAAATTAAGGATTCACTATATGCGGGGTAAAAAAACTCGTTGTGGATTGCTTAATCTTAATGGAAGGGCGTTCCAAAGAGATTCTATTGGCATATGCTCACTTTGTACTATGGATGTATCAGAAAATAGTTTTTATTTCGTTGAAACTTGTCCAATCTTCAAAGGATACAGAAGAAAAGTTTTTGGAAGTGACGCGCTCTCCCGCTCACAGTTTCTAAACGTTCTAAATGGCAACTGCTACACTAACTTTTACAATTTTCTAACCTTATTTTAAATGAACTTCCATGATTATGTAATGTAACTTAAAGTTATAGTCTAAATTAATTTTATACCAGCATAAACTGTTCTTGTACAACCATTTTTTGAAATAAAATTATATATCTATCTATCTATCTATATGCGGTGTACGATCTTGAAAAAGATTTCTATAGACAACGGGGCATAAAGTAGGCATAGAAGATTGGCGGAAAACTATTTGCATATTATCATAAATATGTATGAGCTAGTCTGAACAGAGGTTAAAAACCGAAATCACTGAAGAATTCTCAAGTTGGTGTGCACCAGGGAAGGGTCTTGAGTACTTTACTTTTTATTTTTAAAGTCTCTTACTGCAAAGTGAATGATTTCTTTACTTACTTACTCATAAAGTTCGCAAGTTTGCAAATTTAACGGATAAATTTTTTTTGGAAAATTACGATTTTATTAAAAATAAGCGCAAAACGCTTAGAGCCAAAGCGACAAAAAAAAATTGTATATTTGCTACTTTTACGGATAAAAATAAAATAATTTTGCGAAGTAACGCATAGCTCGTAGTTAGCAACGCCATTTTCAATTTTCAAAAAAAAATATGTATCTACTATGATATACTCATCTTATGCTGTCATGTTTGAATTTTTTATCTCTTCGAATCTTAGGATAAAAAAAACTGACCACAAAACAGAACTACTTTGATTTTTTTAGAAAAAAATTTATTTTACACAGAACTTCATTCGTAAAATTTGCGAATTTTTCTAAATATTAAAATCAAAAATTGCGGAGCTATTATCATGCTCGAAAAATAGCTTGCCTCTAAAAACCATAATGCTAAGTACGATTTTGCACAACTTTTATTTGTAAGAAAATCGTAATTTTGCAAAAATTCATCCGTAAAATTTTTGCAAATTTGCGAATTTTTTAAATATTGAAATCAAAAATGGCGGAGCTTACATCACGCTACAGACTGGTTTGCCTTTAGAAAATCTTATGCTAAGTATAATTTTTCACAACTTTGATTTTTTAAGAAAATCGTAATTTTCCAAAAATCAAAAATTCTTCCATAAAATTTTTGCAAATTTGCGAAATTTTTAAATGTTGAAATTAAAAATTATGGCAGTAACTTCACTTGAATTGATTGCATCTGGAATAAAATTTCTTTGAATGCCAGCAGCTTTATCGCAGAATCCTTCAAACCAAGGAAGGAATAGGAAGGCAAAGCTTGATAAAAACAGAAGCTATTAATTGTTCAGTGTTCTCGAAAATATATTTCATCCGTAAGGTTATTAAATCCTAACAAAAGATGAAATAGTTTCAGTTATTGGTCAGATTTTTAATATTAATGAAACTGGTTGACCTTTTATGACCATACTCACTATAATTTGATTTTTTAAATGGCATACTTTTTCAAATATCAAGAGGTGCTAAGATTCTGAACCTGTTTTAATACCCTTAACTCGAGTTTTGATTGAAGAATCGCTCAATAAGCTCAGGTTTTGGATAGATTCGAATCAGGCAAAATGACCTTAACCAGCTTCTGTTTTTTTTTTTATTGATTTCCTAGTTGACCTAGGCCTAGGGACTCTCTTTCTTCGTTACTGGTCCCTAAAAAACAATAATGTCTATTATTTCCTTAAATATTTGTATTTTTGTTTCCACCAACAACCCAACAAAACTCTTATTCAAAATATTCACTCCCATCAGCCGTTAAGCCCAGGGCGGAAAATTACTATGTAGATATAACTACCTACTATCTATCATTATCGACACAAATCGGCTTTATTTTAAATACCTGATGGATTACTCTTTGATCTGAGATTATAGTATCAGGTGATTGTAATTAGCACAAATCAAGGTCATCCCATAATAATAATAAAAATTTATGAAAAAGGATATTTTCATCCAAAAAAAAAAGAAAACTGAGAGGAGAAGTAGAAAATCCCGACAACACAGAAAAAGTGAACCTTTTTCATTTTATACCCATTCACTGTATGTGTCTATATATACGTAAGCCCTTTGTCAGTTAGCGCTCGTAATTACTCATCCATTATCCTAGTCCTCCTCGCAATAAGGAACCACTAACCAACCCAACACAAAATTTGTAATAATCCTGATAAATTCACCGCCATAACGAATTTTGTTCAGATGTTTTTGTACAAAGAAAAGTAAAGGAGATAACTAAGTCGCATATAATTGCTGTGTTGAACCAAATCATCACCGAATTCTGAGGAATTACCGATCACAAACAAATGTTGAGTTATTTGGGCATCGATATTAAGGCTTGGAAAGCGTGACGTTAAGTGCGCTATCGGCCGTCAGGTCACTGACGTACATGTTGATGAGTTGGATTTTTTCTAAAGTGCTCTTACTCATCTTTTTTTTTCTCAAATCCATAACTTAGCCTTAAATGAAAAACTAACAATGTCGCTTGTAAAAAAAAAAATATCAACAAAAAAAACTCTGATTGCATCAAGCAAAAGAAAGGACACGAACGGAGAAAATCGAAAAATGGTTTTGTAATCAGCGGTGAAGAGCGCTCCTCTCCAGTCATCCTAAATCGATTCGATTGTCATTATTTAATAAAACTTTGATCCTTTGCTCTCTTTGGCATTTTGTGGTGTCCTTTCTGCACGAAAATTCATCAAACGAGAAGGAAATAACACAACCCATCACCACCCACATCCACACTCACCCACCCTCTGTTTGGTTTTGTATCTCGCCTTGTTGATGAAAGATACAACAAAAGGATCGAAGGTCCTTGATACTGATGATAAATAAAAACAATATGGCGGGAGAGTGGGAAGTTATAGCGAGTTTATTGATAATAATTAATGACAAGGGGGCAAACTCAACAAATGCGTATCATTTGGATGAGTTGGAATATTTGCTTTCGATTTTTCTTCTTTTTTTTCGTTGCAAAGCCCCATCTTATGCTATGCTGCGATTGAGGGAGGGGGGTTTGGACGGATATCCTGCCACAGCTTCCCCAAGGTGTAATTAACTTTTTTTTGGTCATGACTATATTTATGTAGGTAGGTATCTCTATAATGACGTCGATTTGGTATATAGCTGAGGAATTTGTTTGTCATTATGGATGGAAAGGCGAGGAGATGTCCTTTTCACGCGTTACTTAACTGAGCTGTTGTGTATTTTTTGAGATTTTTTTTTTTTTGCGTAACCGGTGGCGTGGCGCAAAGTGCTGTGAAGGCGGTACAGGGAAATTACGAGATTTAATTGATTTTTTTTTTTTTCCTATTTGTTTCCTGGGTTTATCCTACTAATGGATTTAAGACACTTTTTTGGGTTTTGCAAAGTGCTTCAAAGTTTAGAAATACAATCTTCTTTTATCGCCGACCGAAGGGGGCTGGGTTTATATATATATTTATTTATTTTTTTGTTATTGCTTTCGAATTGGCACTTGAGTGACCGTGATGTGACATTGGGGTGGGTCAGATTAATTAATAATTATTATCCATTGTTGTGGCCAGTGAGAAAAAAAATTTCTCTGCCGCCTTAAGCCAAGGCTTACGTAGGTATACGTGCGTGGGTCTCTCGCTCTGTGGGTATTGATTTTAAATTAATCAAATTGGATAAACCCTGATTTCAGTACCTACTTTCAAAAGGCCTAATCACTTCTTATTATAAATTATAATACATAAGCATGATGTTAGTATATACATAGAGATGCTGAGCAATTTACGATGTGAAGGTGGTGCGGGGTATAGGTTTTAAGGTATTAATAAGCATGAAAATTAGTAGATATTTTGGACGTTGTTGACTTATGTAAGTACGCTTGTTTGTATTGAACTTCTTGCTCCCATGGCTGAATTTCAAGGAAAGACTAAAACTTTATCAAGGCTATAATGTCAACAGGGATGTAGACTTCGGACATTGTCAATAATTGCTATCGGATGCATACAAGTACGGAGGATGCATCGAGGCAAACAATATTACAAGGCAAAACTTGATATATAAATGTTTTCTCAGACAGCGATTCATAATGTTTATCGATTGTCTGCGAATCAAATTTCTCATTGTTAGGTACCTATTTCATCATTGAGGCAGAATTTCTCAAGAATTTCCGGAATATGTCAATAAAAATGGTGTTTGAAAATTCTAAAAAAAAATGTTAGAAATAGGATTTTTTTTAGTGGATTGCAGCAGATCCATCGGTTTTGAATTTATTGATTTTTTCCGTGAAACATTTGAAATTGAGAGCGTGTAGGTAGATGTGGTTTTTAATAACGTGTAGGTCAAATGGGGCCTAACAGACTCCATGTACGTACATACATACACTGCCGAAGCCTTTTGTTTAAAGTTTTGGTGCTCTCTTTAACGAGCATTCTGACTATAACAAGGGCGAATTTGATCCAGATGTTATGTTTAACGGCTTCCATTGTCCTAAGATGATTATTAAATAAAACAATGAGTTCCAGGTAGTCCCACAGGATAAACTCATTAGAGCATGAGGGACAGTTAAAGTCACCTCTTAGCGACATATGACACTATCGGAAAATCTTTGGGTCAAAGAGTCGATGCATCCGCAAACTCCATTTATTCCAAGTTAGGTAACGTAATGGAGTCACCGTGATCGCTTGATGATCCCTCAAGATAGGCTCTACACCATACCGACACTCTCTCTCAGTGAAGAAATCTTCAGTGAAGCTCCCTCTGGATTTAGTTTCAATGAGGTGGAAATATGTCTCGCGTCAGAGAAAAAGGTGTTTTTTTCAGACTCTCATACAAAGTACACAAATGTGTGACATGACGGTGCGGCGCGGCGGTGTGTCATAAATCCATGGAATCTGGAGGCTGGGGCCAAATTTTGAAGTCCTAATTCAGAAAAAAATTACCGTTGCGCCAACTTCACTATAAAGTTAGCATCATAGTCAATTTCTATAAGGAGCATCAGCGGAAGCTTAGAATTTAAAGTAAGGCTTCAAATTTACAGTTTGCAGTTAAATAAAATGCTCGATCCAAATTTTGAAGTCGTAATTTAAAAAAAAAAAAAAACTACGCTTTTAATACTTTGCAAATTTGTAGCCATATTGCGAGATTCTAGTTGAGAAAAAATCTGCATGCTAGCTTCACAGTGAAATCGGCGTGGCGGTGCAATATGAATTTGTTGATTTTTATTTTCAATTAGGATCACCTTCAGGAATAAGATTTTGCTAACTTTGCCTTGCTTTGATGAATCGTACGAAAGTATCGACTTTACACAAAGTTCTCCTGATTCCAAATTTAATGATTAAAATTTTTAGACAATTTAGTACAATGTGCTTGATGCTAGGTTAAATAGAGGATTTTCCAAAATCTGAACAAGTTAGCATCGTATTATCTTTTTTACATTTCATTTAAGTTAAAATAACCAAATTTTGTAAAATACTTACTTGACATATGTCACTTTGACAGTTACAAAGTTGAAGAGGGTATGTTTCTTTACTTTTTTTTGCACGAACTGTCAATGTTTTAGGCGTGTTCAGCTGGAATATATTTAGAAAATAGGTTTGGTATTATAATGGGGGTTTTTATAGAGGTATAGAACTTTGAAATGAAATAAAACGCCACGGCAGGCTCGGACGTAGTCTAACCTGGAGGTCCAACATTCGATAATTTTTTTTCCAACATTTGTGGCCGTATATAGGCAATAACGCGGCGAATGTTGTCCTCCAAGTGGTCAATCATTTCGGGCTCATATCGGCGTAGACTAGTGACTTCAAATATCCCACAGAAATTAGTCAAGCGGCGCTAAATCGCATGATCTTGGAGGCCAATTCACGGGTCCGTAACGTGAAACTATGCGGTTACCAAACGTTTCCTTCAATAAATCAATTGTGGCACGAGCTGTGTTACATGTTGGGCCATCTTGTTGAAACCACAGCTCCTTCACATCATGGATGTTCAATTGATGAACGAAAAAGTCAGCAATCATGGCTCTACAGTGGTCACCATTGACAGTAACGTTCTGGCCAGCATCGTTTTTAAAGAAGTACGGACCAATTATTCCACCAAGCCATAAAGCACACCAAACGCGGCAGTTTTGTTTAATGACGTATCCATTCAACCAAAAGTTAGCTTCATCGCTAAACAAAATTCGCTTATGAAATTCGGAATCAACGGTAATCTTGTTTTGGGCCCATTTGAAGCGTTGTTTAGGCTTAAAATAAATCACTTGACAGCTGACAAAATCTCCGCCAGTTAAAATAGTATTGAAAGCTTAAAGTTCTATACCTCTAAAAAAAACACCCTTTACTATAGTTAAAAATTGTTTAATATTAAGAGCATTTTAGTAAAGTGCTTTAAAGTTAGAAAATTACTAAGTAATATCATGTTACTACCTTAACAATACCATAAATGTTTTTTCTTAGACTTTTTCAAAATATTTTTTTTTCTTTTTTTTGTTGAATTTGTCTTGTTCTTGTAAATTAAAAATAAAAAAAAAAAACTTTGGGGCAACTGCTTAAAAAGTTGGTCAGATTTGATGCATATACTTTAATTTTTAACAGTAGAATCCGAATGGATTAAATTAAACCAAAATTCAAACGCCCCAAAAAAAATAAACTGAACTTTTTTATATCTTATTGTAAGTCCGAAAATATCTCAAACGTCAAGTCAAGCAATTCATGAGATTATAGTGCACGTGTGGGAGCATGAAGAAATTCCAGAAGACTGGCGAAAAGGTATAATTTGCCCCATACATAAGAAGAAGAAGGTATCACGTTGTTGAGTACCGCCTATAAGATACTCTCCTCTATCCTACAAGACCGGATAACCACATACGCTAAAACCATCATCGGACAGTATCAGTGTGGTTTCATTCCAGGCAAATCAACAACTGATCAGATCTTTACCCTTAGGCAGGCGATGGAAAAATGTCTAGAATTTAACATCCCAACATACCACCTGTTTATAGACTTTAAGGCCGCCTACGAAAGCATAGCCAGGGTAGAACTTTACAAAGCCATGAGAGAATTCGGCATCCCAAATAAATTGACACGACTATGTAGGTTGACCATGACCAACGTAACAAGCCAAGTAAAAATAGCCGGATTGCTATCCAAACCAATCAACATCTTTAATGGACTCCGACAAGGGGATGGTTTGGCCTGCCTCCTCTTCAACCTGGCGTTGGAGAAAGCAATCCGTGACTCTGGCACGGCAACAAGAGGGACCATCGTCAACAGGTCCAGCCAGATACTGGCTTACGCAGACGACATCGACATCATCGGAAGAACTGAGCAAGCTGTACATGATTCCTTCATCCAGATCGAGCAGGCGGCACAAAATCTGGGGCTGCACATTAGTGAAGGTAAAACAAAGTACATGGTGGCGTCGAATGCGAGAGGAACAGTTGGTCAAACAATCAAGGTAGCGGAGCACGAATTTGAAGTGGTGCAATCCTTTAAATACCTTGGGTCAATAGTAGCAGCCGATAACAATATAGAAGAAGAAATACGCGGGCGGCGTCTCAAATCCAACAGAGCCTACTATAGTCTGTCAAAGCTCTTCAAATCCAGAAATCTCACCATAACTTCAAAACTGCTGCTGTACAGGACCATGGTCCTGCCAGTACTCACATATGGATCCGAGACTTGGCTGCTTAGCAAAAGGCACTCCAACCTTTTAGCTGCGTTCGAGAGAAAAGTCTTAAGGAGAATTGTCGGCCCCATATGTGAGGAAGGACGATTCCGGAGACGGTACAATCATGAATTGTACGCAATCTACCTTGAAGCAGATATCGTGACAAAAATTAAGCTCGGTAGACTCCGGTGGGCAGGGCACCTAGCTCGCATGAGCGAAGAAGAACCTGCTCGGAAAGTTCTTTGTGGTACATTCTACGGTAGACCATGCTTGCGCTGGAGAGATGGCGTAGACCAGGACGCCCGGAGCCTTGGGGTGCGCAACTGGATGGCGGCGGCTCGAGACCGGGATGGGTGGAGAGACTTGTTGAAGGAGGCCAGGACCGGACCCCGGTTGTCGAGCCGACGATGATGATGATGATGATGATGATATACCAAATGAATATATTTTTTCTAGTGGGTAAACGTTAATTGCAGCTTCCATTTTCACCGACGAGCGCAGTGCATTATCAGTTAATTCAGCAGCCCCCAGGTAGTTAAAGTCTTTGTTGATGGAAAGCGAGTGAGAAGGCTAATTGCAAAATGTCTTCAAAAATTTTATATCAGCATATTCCAACTCCTTGAAAATATTTAAAAACTAAATTGAGAGCCTTTTAATTAGACTCCACGCACTTATACTCATAAAGAGACGATTTCTTTAGCGCCTTAAAGTCGTATTTATTAGATTTTTTTTAGAACATGCTTAGACGGTTGTCCAGCTAGTTATTGGCTAAATACCATCTCCCTATTTATAAACGGATCCCATTAGTTGTCTAACTATCCAGGGTTGTTATCGAAATACGTCCTCATATTTTCTCTGACATACCTGTAATATGTCAATCTGGAATGAACTAATGAATTTGAGTGAACTTTGTAGAACAGCTGTTTCAACTATTACAAACATTTTCAATTCAAACATCCAAATCAAAAATAAAATTGCAAAATCAATCAAAGAGAAAAACGTCTGAGAATTGGGATAACTATGATAAAATATAAAGTGTGACATTAAACGAATTCATCATTTATTAATTTTGTTAAAAGCAAAAAAACCAATTGAAGCAAAAGGTTTTTATTTAAATTTAAGTTTAAAAATAAGTTTAAGTTTTTTTTAAATCCAAGCAATTGAAAGATAAGAACAATTGTCAATCAAATGTCACTGGGTACGTTCAACAAACATTACATTATTTTGAATTGACTTTGTAGACATTGAACGTTCCCACTTTAGAAAAGGTTTAGGGCCAGTTTCACAGTCAGATAAGTGACACTTAATTGGGGAATGTGAAAGATTAATTCCCAAAATCACCGTTCACTGTTACCTGAATAAGTGGCACTTAAGTCTCCGATGCTGGTGACTTAAGTTCCACTTACGCTAGCTATGAAATTAAGCTTAAATTCCTAATATGGGAAACTTAAGTGCCACTTATTTCGGTAAGTGTCGACTGTGAAACTGGCCCTTAGAACACCAATTTCGGTGTCTAAGATGAACAAATGAAAATGTTTATAAATAAGATTTTGGTGTTGGATGGTGTGCTAAAATTAGCAAGGCTTTGAATGCGATTATAAATACCACAGTTTTTAGAGTCAATTATCTTAGGAGATTTTTGCCTGAATATTTTAAAATTTAGTAGTATTTCAATGTTTTTTTCAATAAACCCCTTTTTAGGTGTTGCATTTTCCCTTTTTTATATTTTTTTAGGTCAACAAAATCCTAACCCTGTTAATCATTTTATTAATAGAAAAAAAACCTTCCACTCCTTAACACACGTGTTAGCTGGCACACACAGACAGGGAACTTGTCTACTTGATGACTTTTCTTATCAATAAACATATTTTTTCTTTATGGTAACACTTCATCAATATGTAACAACATTCCAATACGTGTATCACATATACATGCTCTGATTTATGAAAACTATGATTGTAGTAGTAAACGGTTCTATATGAGATGTATATGCATGTGTGTGTTGAGAAAACGTTCGTCTCTTAAACGCTAAACTTGGCGAGTTAAAGCTATCCGCTCGATATCACATGTCACAGACCATTCCCCATCATGTCTGCTTGGTAACTAAAATTTTAAACAAGTTTCGCAAAACTGGGTTTTTTACTATGGTTTTTAACAGCGAATTTCGAAAATTTAAAAAAAAATTAATTTCAAGTTCTATCATGCCGTTCTTCGCCTTTTATTAATAGAGAGGTTTGATATCAAAAATTTATTTGTCGGTAATGCACCCTTAATTAAACCCCGATGTTTAAATTTAGTTTGCAGATTGCCAACGTTTGCAATTCATTTTGCCAAAGGGAACTCACCTTTAAAGCGAAAAGTAGAAAGATAAAAATTTCAAACTGAAATATAAATTTTCAAAAGAAAAAAACATTTTTTTCTTTTCAATTTGTGTGTATTTTGTTTTATTCTACAAAAAAATTCAGATCAATTAAACTTCTGCTTATTTTTGGTCATTTTTAGTAGGTCAAAGGAACTGACGGAACATATGACTTGTAGAGAGGACTCCTCAAATAATCATAGCTATATGGTAGAGCGTATTGCAGGAGTGGTTGATGAGCAATAACTGGGGCAGCATATGACCGAATAGCTGGTGTGATGCTGGTCTTAATAGCTGGGGCAATTATTGGAGTTACAACATTAGCACTGTTGTGGACGATTGTGGAGCTTTGGTGTGAAACAGCTGTGGGTACACTCTCGACGACATCGCCAACCTTCGCTAACGAATGCTCTTGAGTTATGAGATGAGCAGGCTCATGGATTAAAGCCGCTGCCGCAGGTGCTGAATAGACCAATGGAGCTGCTCCAAAGGCAATGGCAGAGGGTTTAGCTGCAACAACGGCAAGGACAACGGAAAGTACCACCTGTAGAGGAGAGTAAGAAAATAATTAAGAAGTTTATATTTTTTATTCAAGACACTCGATTTGATCCAATTCTTACCAACTTGAACATTTTGATTGAAGGTTTTGTTTTGTTAAGAAGGTCTGTACTTGAAAATAAGCAAACTGTAACTGATACCATTCCACTGAAACGGACCATCTTTTATACTAAATCAACATTTCGCCTCAAGGAAGCATCAACACCTGAGGCAACTCGATGACCCTGAGATTGGCCAGTCAATCGATGGCCCTTAATTGGTATCTTCTTTGCCGACAAAGCAGGCAACCGATGCGATGCGACGAAACGATCAACCTGCTTCGCAGCCAATTTAGAGCAAAAACAAATTGGAACTGGATTTGGATTGGAAGTGAATGTTGCTCCCGGACCAGTTCTTCCTCGCCGCTGGCCTTTGCCAGACAATCGGACAATCGATGAAGTTCAAGTCCAAGAACAATGGAAATGGTGCTGCTGCACTAGCTGCTCTGGCATGCAAAGTGCAGACAAGGCCTTCCGCACAGAATATGGCATTGGCTATATGCATCATCGGTATATGCAACCACATTCACTTTGTATAGTTGGCAGCCAAATTGTTATTGGACAAAGAAGACGAGGAGGAAGCGACGGTGGTGGAGTAAGAGAATATGCTTTGAATGCGTGCCAGTGTCGTTTTGGAGTGGTTCCAGAATTTATGTGCGAGAATTTCAATTAGCCATTTTCGGTGTGGAATAGAACTTGAAGTAGACATCCACCTAACTAACATCCGGCTCCTGTAGCCACTCCCTGCCGCACAGAAGTAGGATAATTTGCGCACTAAAATCCATTTGATTATTATCGGGATCTGGTAAAGGCCATGGATAAATTCCGGCCTCCAGCCAGCCATAAAGTCGTAAAAATGTGCTGTTTCCGAAACTAAAACCCACCAAGTTTGCATTATTATAAGGATTTAGTGCCTGTGTCGTTGTCGTCGCATGAGTGGGTGTATATAGGTAGGTATATAGGACGTGGGAGTAAAGGCGAGAGTTGGACGTTGAAAGCACTCTCTAAGCCGAGCCGAGCGGTGCGATAGCATCACCATCATGATGATGAGGAGGAGGACTCTAGTCGGGTTAAAGGAGGCAAATGGTTAATTAATTTGTAATTAGCTACAGAGTTTCATATTCGCATTTAGTAAAGAGTGTTGGTTTTGCCATTTGTGAATATATAAATTCAGCCCCTGCTTCCGCAATTCTGACAATGATGATGATGGCATTTTTTGAAGTATCGCTATGTATATGTATAGCTATACTCTACAATCCGCATATACTCTATGCGGTAAACTGCGAATTGCGAACTGAAACTGAAGCTTTGACAAATGGTATTTACTTTTGGTGCGCTTGGATTTCTAATTAAAGGCTCTTAATGCTCTTCTGGTATAGTATCCCTCGCTATGCTGTATAGTATGTGTATGCCTGTATGTGTGTGTGTGTCTGTGTATATCCAGTTCCAAATAAATAGGTTTTCTCTGTTATTTATAGTAAAAATTTTAGATGTTCATACTGCGTATTTGAGTAGGTTAAGGTTTTGGGTGTAAGTGGTGCTCTGTGTTTTATAGGTAGGTACTATAGCTTAGCTATACTAGGTAGGTAGTTAGATTTACTTTCATGTTTCTATCCGAATTTTAATGGATGATTATTGCTTCCGTTTTGCTTGAAGTTATGGGCTTTTATGGTTAAATAATTGTATTATTCTCCCTATTCTGGCAACATCAGAAATTAGTTATTTTCTGGTTTCTAACAATTTGGTAAGGTCTGTTAGGTTTAGGTTATTTTAGTCGGTAATATACGAGATTGAAGTTAAATATGAATTTCTCTATAAAACTCATAATACGTAGGTCAGAGTGGTCGTGGTCGAGACTCATGTACCTCATTTTGAAGTGGATTTTTAAGGGGGGATCTTAGATATAGGTACTTACATCAAAGGCAAGCAAAAGTAATTTTATTTTTACACTAATGATTTTAAAGTCAAAACAAATAGTTTGTCTACTTTTTACCTAGGAACGGAAAGTGAGGGCAAAACCGCATATTTACTGTTTTCCCGCTTTTTAAAAAAAGTTATAGGTATATCTAAGGAAAATTAAGTCTTTATTTTGCAAGTCTTTTTATCCATTAAGCTACTTTGAGCAATATTATTAATAAATAAATTACGAAAAAATGTTTAATAGCTTTTTAAAAAAAGTTCTTAAAAAAAACGGTTTTGCCCCTATGTGGGGACAGGACAGCCATACTAAATTAAACTGGGGGTAAAACCGTTTTTTCCTCAAATAAGAAGTTAAGCGCAGGAGTCATAAACATACGCGATGCCCTCTTTGACTCTAATTCCTTCACAAGCTTCATGAGCTATTAACGAAGTGCCTAAAGCTGTTGTATTGGCTGGCTTTCGTTTTGATTTTATTGTCAAAATTGTATTTTGGTTTCGTTTTGTGTTGTTTTGAGTGAGCTAAGGAAAAATGTAAGACAAATAATAAATATAGCTAGTGCGAAAAACATTTTCATTTTTCATAATGGCATTACGCGCTGACTTTCGTTTCCCTGGGCTTCGTTTTTTCTGCCGTTCGGTTCGTTTCGTAATAGATACTAAGGGCCCTGAATCTAGACGTCTTTTTTCTGTAAAATTGGTCGATTTTTTTAGTTAAAATGTATTACGTTTCAATATCTACCTTGCGATGGTAAAAATAAAGAAAACAATAATTTTTTTGATTATTTTAATTGTTAAACCACAATTATTTACTTTTCACATGAGCGAGAACGCGTCTTCAACAAAAACCACAAAATAACTGTTACTGTTACTACACTATCTTCACAGACATGATGAGTCGAAGAATTTTCCACCTCTTTACATGAAAAGTGTTGCCATTGAATTATTTTTTTCCTACAAAATAGTACAAAAACGGTTTTGCCCACACTTCCCCTACCAACTTAAGGTGTCGCTGCTACAGTCAAGATTTAATGCCTCAACAAGCAAGTGTCTCCCTTTCCAGCCAGGGAAGCTTTTTTAAAGTCAGGCTTTGCGAGGGTGACGAAATTGAAAACCCAATCGAGTGGTGACGGAAGTGACGCACAAAGGCAGTTAAAAAAAATTATTAAAATAGAAGAAAAATTGTCTGTTTGGCCGGCTGTTTGGGCCAACTGAATGATTCAGTGATGAAGAAAGTTTTCCGAAATATATTATGTATTTACAATATGGCAATGGGTTTTCGAAGAATTTTACTGCAATTATTCATCCCTATCACGGATTCCATCGTAATCGGAAACGTATTACGAATTCTCAAAAAAAAAAAAAAACACCACATAATCCATCGTAGTGGAAAATCCCATGCAAAATGCCATTACGAACGGATTCCATGATGGTTTTTTACTTGCGATATAGGTACTATATGGGAAGTTATGGATTCGTACAAAAAATCGAACTCGAGATTTTGATCAAACTTTACATTACGATGATAGAGAAGTCAAAAAAAGTGGGTCTCGCAAAAACGTCCGTCTGTCTGTCTGTCTGTCTGTCTGTCTGTCGGTTCGACTACAGCCTAAACGGATGGGTCGATTTTCTTTAAACTTGGTACCTAGCGTTTTTTGGACATTCTCCCCACCCGTTTTTTTCTCTTTTTTTTTAGGACCAAAATTAACAGTAGCAGTCATACAAAATTTCTTGGCCAAAAAGCAAAAACTTATTTTTCTCAAATCCAGCGCCACCGAATTTGTTTTTAAGAACTCAATAAATTTAAATAGTTATAAATTGCCGTTTAATAAAAAAAATGGTTCCGAAAAATGGTTATTAATGGTACCTCCCAAAGAACCATTTTTTTGATTTTCGCTTTTCTCGAAAACGGTCAAACTGATTCTGATCAATTTTTTTATGAAGAAGTATTGACACATTCTAAATAATATTGTGTACCAAAATTTTCAAAAAAATATTTTTAGATTTTTAAAAAAAGTTTTAATATTTTTTTTTGAAAACTCAATATTTCAAAAACGACTTGGTCGATTTTTATTAAACTTGGTTAATAGCAGTTTTTTTACTTTATCTAGAAGATTTTTGACAAAAATTATTCTAATACCCAAAAATAACGGTGCCTCCCATACAAATGTTAAAAAACCGTTAAGAAAAATATTTTGTTTCTCAAAAACGACTCCTACGATTTTCATAAAAGTTTTTTTGTGTGTTAAAATTAGTACGATCTACCATTTAAAATTTTTAAAGTTTATATTTTAGGTTTATTAACAGTGCCTCTCATAGAACTTTTTCTTTGATTTTCGACTATCTCAACATCTGATCAACCGAATAAAATTAGAGTTTTTATGCAGAAGCTTGTAATAAATATAAATAAAAGTGCGTATCAAAATTTTCTAAAAAATTATTTTTGGATTTTAAAAAAAAAAGTCAAAATTATTTTTTGAAAATTCGATATTTCGAAAACTGGTAGCAGATTTTTTTGTGAAGTTCAATTTTTAATGCAACATTAATAAATGCTTTAAATTGGCGTACCAATTATTTTTCTCAAAAATGTTAACGAAATTTTATATATAAAAAATTAATTATTTTTAAAACCGCTCCTACGATTTTCAAATTTTTTTTCTCATAAATAAAGATTTATATAAAAAATCAGATGGTGTACATCGCGTTGGGTTAAAGCGGATTCAAAGTATTTTAATCAATTTCTTTCTAATTTTGTTGATTTAAAACAATTTACCAGTTTAAATAGAATAATTTCCTTTTATGCATATTGCATATGTGCAACACTAGCCTATATTGTTAATTTTTGTATACTCACATAATACCACCTGAAACTAAACTAATATTTGGCAAATGGATAAAATATATACTCCTATAGCTAATTAATTTCAGACTATAGAACCACAATGTGATCGCGCATAAGAGCAAGTTCGTGCGACCCAGTCGTGCATATTTTTTTTTCTGGATTCGGAAAGATTCCGATTACGATGGAATTAGTGATAGGGTTGATTATAAAAACTAAGATCTTGGAAAGTGTAATTAGTTATATTTTGGTAATAAAATAATTATACTGATGGCTGTTTAAATGAATTATTATTATTGGAAACCGGAAGTGTTACGTACAAATTAAAATTATTTCGATTTTACAAGTTTTCTCAGTGAAAAAGTTGATAATAAATTTCAGAGTGTTGCCAACCTCTTCTCAACTAATGTCAGCAGAGATGTTTTCATGAAAAATTGATAAACGAATATGTAAATTTTAGATATGTTATTATTTATTTAAAAAAAATATAAGGTATGACTCTGGTTGTAAGTGATAAATGTTAAGTTTATTTTGTTATCATTATACATATAAATAAAATTATAATAATAAAAGGGTGTTTTTTTTTACGTGTAGTTTTCAATCTGGCAATACTTTTTTGGCAGTTAGTTTTTTTGACAGCTTTCACTTGATTTATGCTCAGTTTGGTTTGCCATTTTATAATAAATAGACTTATTTCTGAACAACGTTTGCAAATCGTGCAAATTTATTACCAAAATAATGGTTCGGTTCGCGCGACGCATCGCGCTGCGTCCAATATTCGATGAAGCTCATTTTTGGTTGAATGGGTATACGTTAATAAGCAAAATTGTCGTATTTGGAGTGATCATAATAAACAAGCTATTGTTGAGACGCCGCACCGTTACGTCCTAAAAAAGTCACTGTTTGGTGTGCTCTATGGGCAGAGGTACATATTCCTTCAAAAAACGAAGCCGGCCATAATGTTACAGTCAATGGGGTATGCTATAGAGCCATGATTAATGACTTTTTCGTGCCTGAATTGGAGGATGTTGATGTGGATCGACTTTTGGTTCCAACAAGACGGCGCGCCACATGCCATACAGCCAACGAAACAATCATTTTATTGAAGGAAACTTTTGGTGAGCGCATTATCTCACGTCGTGGGCCTGTGGCATGGCCTCCAATATCGTGCGATTTAACACCGCTGGACTATTTTTTGTCGGGTTATGTGAAGTCGCTTGTTTACGCAGATAAGCCCGAGACGATTGACGCCTTGGAAGAGAATATGAGGTGCGTTATTGCTGACATACGGCTCCAATTGCTGCAAAAAGTGGTCGAAAGTTGGGCCTCTCGGCTAGACTTTATTCGAGCCAGCCGCGGCGACCACTTGCCCGAAATCATTTTTAAAACATAATGGCAATATTTATAAAAATGCTAAATTCTTGGCCATTACATTAAATTATAAGCGTTTTATTTCTTCGTGAAAACCACACGTTTAAAAAACACACCCTTTATATTTACGAGTTGTTTCAACTTCAAATTTCAACTGAAATTTTTTGTATTTTCAGGATGAACTTGTGAAACTTCACTTCCTCGAGACCCTGGACCTGGATATCACCTTGTCTCAGCTACAATAAAAAATCGTAACACCATCAGAATTAGATCAAACTCCATAAAATCAGTCTACTCTTTTAACCCCTAGTCCTTTAATGACAAATTCTCATTCGTCAGCTAACACGTCTCAGAAAAATACCTAGCTACAAATGCCTATACCTACATACAAGTCTCTTTAATTATAATCAGGTTTATACATATTTAATTACGAAAAAAAGTATTTTTTGCTAATTTAGTCTCATTTATGAAAATCCTTTGAAATCTCACTGAATGTTTAAATTAACATTTTTCAAAGTCCTCTTTGTCAAAACCGTTTGGTCTACTAACCTAATTTCAGAAAATACACTTTTATGGATTTTCATATCGCACTATTAAGGAATACCTACAAAATCATTTTTTTTCCAACGCAGCTTCGGCGTTGCCGTCGCCTTCATCGTCGTTGTCCTTGTCAGAAATGCAGCTCTTAAAATCCATCCACAAATAATCCTATTAACCTTCTATATGAGTAGGTACCTTACCTTGCTAATCTACAAATGGATGTGGTTTCCTCTAATACACACCTCTACTAAGCTAAGCGACTATGCAAGTCCCCTGAAGATACAAACACTCGCTTTGCAAAGAGGATATACAAAAGCCTGGTGAAGTGGTGATGGTGATACTCTGAGTACTATGGGGGGACAAAAAGTTTAATAAAAAAAACAATTCCCTTGCACGACCACCATCACGATACCTACGATACGATACGAATGCGATGCCATCATAAACGTTCTTCCCGTTTAACAAGAAAAAAAACATCTTTTTTTACTAGTACATGACAGCCCCATATTTTCATTGCGGTTACTAGGCAACTTTCAGTTGATTCGAAATGGAACTGACAGATTGCGTTGAAGCATACCAACATATATGTCAGCCACATGCAGGTCAAGAGTGACATCTTTAATGGGAACGTCACGGATGATTGAATAAGAAACATCAAAAGCAAATGTGATCTGCAGCTTCCATCAGGAATTACAAAAAGCACTAAAGGATTTATGACGTTCGTCGCATCGTTGTTCACAGAGACGTAGCGCGCTGCGGCGGCGGCGGTCACCGAAAGAAGCTCTTAAGTCATATGGCATAGCAAGTGCCTCCCTCTAGTGGTGGTTACAAAAACACAATATAAATAAATAAACGACCGCAAATTAAAGCTAAAAAGGACGCTCGTCTCTGGGCCACAGCCACATATGAAGGAGATGATGATGATGGTTGTATGTTTGTTGTTGATTCCATTTAGATGACCCATCATATGGAACACCAAAAGGAGCTGGGAGGGTGCTGGGTGGGTAGGGTACACGACACTAGACTCTAATGAGTTTCGTCTATAAAATAGACACGAGAAACAAACAGGACAGGACCAAGAAGTCGTAATTGAAAATAAAATTACTTTTTTTCCTCTAATCGATTGGGGAATGGGGGAACTCACATAAAAAGCGCCCTCCAGGAGGAATCAAGGAGAACATTTTTTGCACACACAAGTCAGAGTTTTTTTTGTCAACCATCGCATCGTCGTCGTTGTATCATTTTCATTGTCCTTCTTACTTCAGAGGGCGAAGGCTCATTATGGTCTAGGTCTGGCAAGGCGATAGCAAAAGGGAATGAGGTTACAAGATTTTAGATTTTATCTTCTTTTGGCCGTCCACAATGATCATCAGATAAGCATATTCAAATTGCAATTAAATTTCGATTCCAAACAAAGAACAAGAGCTGGGCATGGACATGGACATAACCTCGCCGATGGCATCAGGACGAGAGATATAGACAGCTATCAGAGCTGGTACTGCTATATCTAATGAGCTCACGTGCTTTGAGTTTTTTTTTCCTGCGCGCTGCGCCTCGCTTTCTGAGCTTGTGTACCTCAATATATAGATATATGTATGTACTGTACCTAAGTATGTCCTTGGGGAATGTAATGATTTTGTAATGGAGATGAAATGGAGATGCGCTTAAGTTTGTTAGAATTGACTTGGATTTTGTTTCGAAGTAGAAGTAGGTTGATGGATTCGCAATTTGGAGCATGCCACACAATTAATGGATGGCACGTTTCGGTGGAGCTAGAGAATCAGGAAAAATATCAACTTTTTACTTTAAATGATATACCTACTCAGGGTAAGGACTTTTGTATGACCTGATTTCCCAGGCGGATAACACAGTCACAATCTTTGCAGCTTACGATTAAGCGACTCTGGATTTATATGGATATGTATAAGCTTGCAATACGAACATTTTTTTTTTGGCAAGAATTAATAAATAAGTCACCACTTTCATAGACTAAGAGCTGACAGCTCTGGCACCAGCGCCGGCTGGTGGTAGGTTATTGAAAATAGCGATTTCTACATTTTTTTTTTTCCCCGAAGCATTATCACTTGAATTCAATTTTTCAAAATAGGAAATGATGCTGTCATTTTTCCTTAGTGTAAAGACTTTATCTTGACAATCCGATTAATATAACTCAAGATACTGTATTCAAGCAAAGCTTATCAGCTTTTTTTCGAGATATTATGCGTAACAAAAGATTACCAACAAAATTCTCAAAAAAGTACGACACGGTCCGCTTAAAAAGCTTAGGTATTATAACTTGAGTTGTATTAATCGGATCATCAAGATAAAAGTCTTTACAATTAGGGAAAATGACATTCTTCATTTCAATTCTTATTTAAACAAAATTAATATAAATGATAATGCTTCTGAGAAAATTGTAAAAATCGATATTTTCAACCTCCCACCACCACCGGCGGGCGCGGTGCCAAAAAAAAAACCTGCCAGACTTCTGTTTTTAATATCACGACCCATATACCTACAAACCCTTGTACTCACCTCTTAGGGCCAGTTTCACAGTCGACAATTACCGGAATAAGTGGCACTTAAGTTTCCCATATTAGGAATTTTAGGCTTAGGGCCAGTTTCACAGTCAGAAAAGTGACACTTAAGTGGGGAATGTGAAAGATTATTTCCCAATATCACAGTGCACTGTTTTCTGAACAAGTGGCGCTTAAGTCTCCGATGTTGGTGACTTAAGTTCCACTTAAGCTGGCTATGAAATTTAGCTTAAATTCTTAATATGGGAATCTTAAGTGCCACTTAATCCGGTAAGTGTCGACTGTGAAACTGCCCCTTAGTTTCATAGCCAGCGTAAGTGGAACTTAAAGCATCAACATCGGAGACTTATGTGCCACTTATTCTAGTAAGTTCGCACTGTGATATTGTGCCTTAATCTTTCACATTTCCCACTTAAGTGCCATTTTTCTGACTGTGAAACTGACCCTACAACTATCATATTGGTATCAAAATATACACAATTCTTGGGGTTGTCAAGAAACCCTGGGTAAACTTCAACGAACGAAGCTAATAAGTAATTTTATGTTTTAATTATATTATTTAAGGAAGTGCCAAAATGAAATTTTTTTTTGGGGAAAATTAATAATTAAGTTACCATTAATAATTATATTGGCATCAAAATAGGTGTTTACTGATTTTGCTTTCTGAACGTCTCAAATCAACCAATCAAAATGTCGAATGATGATTTTCAGTGAAAGCTATAACTGGCACCTAAAATCTACTCAAAACTTTTTTTATCATCGTTACAGTACATACCTACTACCAATTTAGAATTGATAACGTTTCATCTGACAGCCCTATAAATGAACACAAAATATTTTTAACTCCGCTTGAAAATATTAAGCAATGTATAGTATAACCTCTCTTCCGTGACACACTGTAACTATTCAAATGTTGGTACATTTTTACGTTCCACCACCAAACGTCATTACTTTATTTGTTTATTTTCTACGAGTTGCAAACACGCGCATGCTACATAGATATTCCCAGCTCAATTTCCACTAATTCCGTCGGTTTCTTGTGTATTATTATTGATTTTTCGGAATTCTTCACAAAGTGATTAGCTATGCTTTGAGTGCAGTGTTATGAAAAAATTATTTCTTATCATTATTTATTTTAACTACAAATAAATCTGTGACTGGTTCTTGTACGGGTCGTCGTCTCGTCGAGTATTCTGTTTTTTTTTTTTTACTTTTTCAAAATTTGACAGAAGGCAGCTGAGTGTAGAATGAGTTCCATAGATTTGGTATGTTAATCTGCATTATCGACAGTGAGTGTAAAACTAAACATGATGTTTCTCATAGATCAGGGGCTTTCAAACTATGGGTTGCAAAGATGATTTAAAATGCGCTGTTGCTAGTATGGTATATTTGGATTTAAAAGAAGGTAAGAAAATTAAATTTAAAAACCATTAAAAAAAAAAATTAATTTCCTCTATAAATATTTTGGGAAGTATTTTTATACAAGCAGTATGTAGTTTACGCGGAAAAATTAAACTTTCTTTTTCAAATTATATTTTTAAATATACTTATTTTCTCAAATAACAAAACATAATAATTTTCTTTTAGACAGTAAAATAATCAATTTGGAATATCGTTATGATAAAGAGTTAGATTTGATTTATTTTCTTGGTCAACGGGATAGTTGCGAGTCAAATATTATTTTGCCTACTTCCAGTAGCGCGGAAATAGATATGAATAAAATGGAAGAAATCCAACGTAAACTTAGCTCAAACACCAAAAAGTAAATTAAAATGTTGTATTTATATTAATTAATTTTATTCAATTACATTCTATTTTACAGCATTACAGTTGCAATTTGCGATCCAAACTCGACCATTCTCTATTACAGTATGACGAATGATTTTATTGAAAAATAACGAAAACAGTTTGATATGCCCTGGTGTGGAATTTAAGAAATATTCATACTTACAAGTGCAACAGTAAGATCGACAAGAATATTTCTTAAACAAAATAAAACAATTTAACTTTTTTTTTTAATTTTAAGTTCGTTAACTTTATTCATAGCAGTATCATAAAATAAATTTTATTTTCGAAAAATTGATTAAATATACATAAATGTATGTATTAAGTTTTACTCATTCTCTTTTTCAAAAAATACAAACCTCTTTCTATTCTTGAGTGGATTCTAATGATGTTTTGTTTATTAAATATATACGTACATCGGTTTATTTTAATTCATTGAATATTATTCAAAAATATTGTGGTTATTAATCAAAATAAGTACAATGTTGTTTTCTGCATTTTTTTCTCTTGTTTTTTTTTTTTTTTTTTATTTTCAGGCACATTCTGTTTTTGTTAAATAGTTTTTTTTTTTTTTATTTTTAGAAATGTTATTTCAAAGTTTTTGTGTTTGTAGACTTTAGATAATAATTTTACTAAAATGGTTAAGTATTAAAATTTTTTATAGAGAGTAAGAAGCTTATTTTCAAAAGTTTAGAATATCAATAAATATTTAAATCCTACAAAAAGCTTTAGTTTTATTAAATATACTTTAAGCAAGCGAGTTGGTGTGGATCAAAAGGTATAAGTTTTAAAAATTATTTAAAAACTAAGACGCATTCAAAATATAAATTCACTTACCTTCCCATATATATAGGGTGGTTTTTTAAGAGGTTTAGAACTTTTTTAAAAAAAAAAACACAAAAAATTCGAAAAAATGAATGAAATATTTATTTGAATCGATAGTTTGAACCTTGCAATTTAATGTTTAAAGATAATTTCATGCAAATGTTAACCGCGGCTGCGTCTCAGGTAGCCCATCCGCTGAGTCCAATTTTGGCATACTCTTTCACACATATCGGCCGGTATCTCACGAATGAATGCATGGATGTTGGCTTCCAGTGCGTCAATCGAAGCGGGCTTGTCCCTATAGACATTAGCCTTCACATACCCCCACAAAAAATAATCTAATGGTGTCAAATCGCACGATCTAGGCGGCCAATTGACCGGCCCGAAACGTGAAATTAACTGTTCACCAAACTCGCCTCGCAATTGCGCCATTGTTTCGCGTGCTGTGTGGCATGTGGCACCGTCTTGTTGAAACCACATATCATGCAAGTCAAGAACTTCCATTTCGGGCAAAAAAAAGTTTGTTATTATCGCTCGGTAGCGTTCACCATTGACAGTAACGCTGCGATTCGCATCATCTTTGAAGAAATAGGCCCAATAATGCCGCCGGCCCATAAACCGCACCAAACAGTGGCTTTTTCGGGATGCATTGGTAGCTGTTGCAATGCTTCTGGCTGATCTTCACTCCAAATGCGGCAATTTTGCTTATTTACGTACCCATTCAACCAAAAATGAGCCTCATCGCTGAACACAAGCAGCGCGCGATGAACATTTCGAACCGAGCACGAATTTTGATAGTAAAATTCAATAATTTGCAAGCGTTGTTCATTTGTAAGACGATCCATGGTTAAATTGCAAACCAAACTGAAGCTGTTTGACAGTGACACAAGGTACTAAACACACGTCAGCTGTCAAAACCAGTGTTGCCAAAACCAAACCAGCTTAAAAATCACCCGTTATATAAACTTACATACCAACAAATTAAGAGATTTTTTTTTTTTAATCTGTTCGCAATGGCGCAAAATTTTAAACAGCCTGATGTTAAGGTGTTAGCATGATACTTGTTAACACTTTGAGCCCTTTACCTAAATGTTCTTAGTTTTAAACAGTTTTTAACTAATATCATACTAAACTTATATTCTTACGAAACTCTAGTTGAACGCGCCTAAAACAGTGACATTTCGTGCAAAAAAGGAGGAAAACATTCCTTTTTAAAATTTGTCTATGTCAAAGTGACATATGGAGTTAGTATGATACTAAAATGATAAAATAGCCATTTGATGATTTTAACTTTAGTAAAATGGATTTAAACTGTGTTTCAAGTTCCTAATCTATCTAACGCTTCCAAGAAAAATTATCAAATTGGAAAATAAAGGGAATTTAATAAAAATGTATTTTAAGTGAACCCACCCTCCACCTCCAATGCGAGAGTCATTTTCTTACACATTTATACACCTACTTGTATATCCAAACATATGCGAATTTCTACGAATACATTTTTTTTTTATTCTTTGAAGGATTTTGGACAAACATTCGTAGAAATTCGCAGTTTTGGACAGTACGCGACGAAATATAATCAGCCTTTTTTGTGAGTTTCACCCAAAAACTATTTCACCTTAAATTTTTTTGTTCGACAGGAATGATAAAAGCTATTGCGAGTTTCGGCCGAACGAAATTGATATACGGACATTTCACCACCGCCGATTGAGTGTTGGATCTTTAAGTGATGCCATTA
The DNA here is from genome assembly GCA_932273885.2 of Leucozona laternaria. Taxonomy (NCBI): domain Eukaryota; kingdom Metazoa; phylum Arthropoda; class Insecta; order Diptera; family Syrphidae; genus Leucozona; species Leucozona laternaria. The sequence continues at coordinate 13,512,453 of OW026368.1, forward strand.
AGTGCTCAATATTTGAATCCCGCCCGTTTAAGTGTCAGATTTTTCGTTTCTGGATATTTTGTTTTCGTGTTCGCAAAGTAGTGTAGATTTTATTAGAAATGGTTAAATCGCAATAAGAATTCATTTATATTGTTTTCAATACCAAATCGTATTCTTTTTCAGCTTATTTCATTTGCATTTTATTAAGGACATTTTGCAGAACAGCGACTTTTGCAGAATAAAACACGAAAATTTAAAATAAATGATGCAAATTAATAGAAAATCATTTATTAACACTATTTTTACTGGCGGGAGACAATTTTTTCATGTTTTATTGTCAATCATAGCTAATTAAAATTTGCTTCAAAAATAGAATCATACAGAATTCGCTTGTTTGTGTTGAAAGAACGACAGCGAACTACCCAGTTGCGGAACCGCTGTAACGAAAATTCCAACCACTAAAAGGCTTGTGGTGAAAATCTGGTGGTGAAGTGTCAAACGGTGAAAGTTCGGCACTGAATAGTCCTGCTTTGAAATTTGACGTTACATTCCGCCCGAAATGAATGTTCACAATAAGTGGAATTTTTCGAAACTCACAATAGGCGAAAAGTGAAATGTTAAAGGCTGTCCGAAACCAACGCGAAACATTCGCGCGAATATGCGACGACTGACTAATGTTCGAAGATTCGCATCGCGCCAGTGTGGGTGCTCCCATTAATCTCCATGTAAATAAATTAAGACAGGCGGAAGTTTCGTTGTCGCGCCGAATGTTTCGCGTTGCTTTGGGAGAGCCTTAAATGTTCCGAGTAGAATGTTGTTCGGGTGAAACTCACAATAGGCTGAATATGGCCTATTCTGCAATCCGATTTGATCTAAACTTTCGATTCACGTGAATGTTTTTTTCTCAATTTGCCTCAAATTATTTATTTAAAACTTAGTTCATTCCAATGCAAATCTTAAACCATACTTGTTTATGAAATTCAAAAGAGAATTTTGATCTTAATTATAATTTTATTGCAATTTATACGCATTATGGAATAATCTTTTCCTTCCCGCGGATATCAAAATGCAAATGTTCACCCGAGCGTGATCGCGTGATGAGTTTTGTCTCACAAGAAAAAAAGGGAATTGGAGAGTAAAAATTTACGGACGTTTTTTGAGTCCCGAGATATTTGAAAATTCGAAATAATTTTTTTTTTTTATAAAATCTAAAACACATCAAGTAGTAAGGATATCTCCTAGAGTAAAAATATAATTTGAAAATTTTTAAGGTGAAAACTGCAACTTCCAACGAATTCTGGTAAAGAAAACGCTGGCGTAACACAGCCTGGAAAAACAGTGTTTTTGAAATTTAACGTTCAAATATCTCGAAAACCAGTCAACTGAGCAGATTCGAGTCAGTAATGCCCTGAGCATTTGGCCTCGGTCATAGGAGTCCAATTTCTCTGAAGGAGTTAGCGTATACATTTCAAGATCATATGTATGTGTTTTTGACAAAGAACTAAAAAGTAATACAATCCAATCGCTCTTTTCATATTTCTAATTCAGAAACTAAATGCAGGCAGTCACCCTGATTAAAGAATCTGACGTCGCGCGGTAGGTGGCGAAAAATATAATTAAAGGAAATAGTTTGTTTAGTTTAGTTGAGGCTGTATCTGTAACTGCTCTATAGGGCAACTACGGATATCGTTTAAAAAAAATGCGAAGTTTTAATCAAAACATACATTACAATGACGGAGAATTTCATAAAAGTTGTTTACTCATACCGTTCCAGCAGACTTGTTTTTTGTTGTATTGAAAGTTGTTGACATATACACGAGTTAAGTTTCTGATTGAGTCCGCTGTTTAGATTGCAACCGTTTCGTCAGATGATGATTGTAAATTCGAAAGAAATATTAGAAATTACGCGTAGTAGGTAGCAAGTTTGGTGTGTGGTAAAAAGTGCATTTGCTTTGCTTTTTTATATTCTTTTCAATTAATAAGTTAATTTCACGATTCTCGACGAAACGAATTTTCATGCCATTAATTAATTTATTTATAACTAGAATATCGACTTTTCGTTCGTGATGAGCTCGGTCTTAACCACACAAGTCAATGGATTTTCGTCGTCCTTCTTACCTTACTTATCATACCATGGCTTATTTCTCATTCATTAATAAAAAAATTAACTAAATTTAATTGAATCATGCTAAAAAAAAACTAATTCTAAATAAAATAAAACACATAACATCAATAAAATTAATTTATTATTATTTATTTATTTTTTTTAATAACATTATAATCATTTTTATAAAGTTTAAATTTCTAAAAAGTGAAACTATTTATATAATTTGTTTAAAAACAAAAAAATTATGTTTATAATAATGATAATAATAAAATTAATAAAGAGCAAAATAATATAAATCGACAATTATTTTTTAATTTAATTATGTACTATAATAACTCATGCAATTTTGAATACAAACATTTTGTTTCTTTTTTTTTTTCATTTTCTTTTCCAATAACAATTCTTTTAAAATATTAATAATTTCATTCAAAAAAAAAAAAAATACTATTTAATTTCAAAGATAAACACTTATATAGAGAAAAACAATACACAATAATATATGTAATTAATATATGATCGAATATAAAGGAGAGAGAGAGAGAGAGATAAAAATGTACTCCTAAAGTTTAGCAGCAAAATGTTCATTGTAGCTTTGCGGAAAAAAATTTAAATATTTTAATAATATTTACGCATACAATATATGTATAATTATAAAGATTACGTAGTAAGACAAAATTGGTAGTAGTGATAGAGTAATAGTTGCTAATGAAGTTTATTTATATATATATATATATTTTTTTTTTTTATAATATTGTTTAATTAATTAGAAATAAAAATTGTTATAAATTAATAATTATAATAATAATAGTTATAAGGGTAATAATAATTATAATAATATTACGTCTCCATCATGTTAACTACTACACTTTCATTATAGCTAAACAAAAAAAAAAAAAACAAAGCACAATCTCGCTCGGTTTTAAAATTCTTTCTTTTGCTTCAAAAAAAAAATTCAACAAATGCTAAATACTCGTAGATTTTTTTTTTTATTCACTTTAAAAATAATTTTTTGTTTTAAACGTAATTTGTTTGTATTTTTGTTTTTAAATTGGTGTTTTCCTTTTTCTTCTCATATTTTTTTTTTTTTTACGAAAAATAAATTGTATTTTTAAAAAAGTTAGCAATAGTTTCTTAAATTTTTAAATATTTTATGTAAAAACGGCTACAAATTTGGGGGAGCAATGTTTTTTTTTTTTGTATAAATATTATTTTTTTTTTAACTTTAAAAATAAACGAAAAAAAAAATACAAATTAACCTCAACACCAGTCGGCGGTGTAAGTGAAATCATGGAAGAACAATTGTTCTTCGTCAGTCAAATGTCGCGGCTCCTTTGGCGGTGTCAATTGTGGTTTTTCTGATGTGAATTCCTCATCGAAGTTTGAAACATCCTCGAGATGATTCTGAAGAAATAAAAAATACAATAAAAACAAAAGTAAAAAAAAAAATGATAAAGTTTAAGCAAAACGAAGCCGTGTCATGCAGTTTAAAATACATATATAAAATTTAACTTACAATTGTTGGCACAAATGGTGGCTTCACCTTCCTCAATAGCAGGTCATCCCATGCAATTGAACGGAAGAATGCTTGCTTCTTCACATCTTCAGCGTCTCTTTCCGAAGAGCCAAGTCGTCGTTCAGGATTCTTTCTCAAAAGCTATAAAAAAAAAATAAATAAAATAAAATTTTAGTTTGAGTCTTTTGACTGATGTTTGTTGTTGTTGTATATGGAATATGTCTGTAAGAGCCACGATCTTTTAAATGCAACCTAAATTGCACAGAAATAGTAAGACGGAATAGGAAGGTAGGAAGAAGGCACAGTGGGCGTATTTAAATTTCACTGGTGCACAGTGGATCCGGTTGCATGGAGAAGCGGTCTAAATTCAATAAAATCCGAATCACTCAACCGATTTTGATGAAACATTCAAATATGATTTAACAAAATTGTAACGATATATTTATTCGTTCAAATATGATTTTTGCACTGCGAAAAAGCGCGACGGCCAGCACATGGTGTAGCAGGCTTTAATGGTAGTGAAAAGGGTAGAATAAAATATTTAGACATCAGGCAGTAAACCCCTTCCACACTAGGAATGTGAGTTGCCACCAACTTTCAGTTTTAAGGAGAGAAGGACAAGGCCAACGATTTGGAAAGATTTATTTGTCATTCCTTTTCAGACAACACGTGCCGTAATACATAACAATTAAGCCTCCAAGAGACTTTAAATGGAAACTACAGAAAATCTTTCACGATTTTGTTTCTTCGTGTGAAAGGTATGTAGGTTTAAGAGATTTTAGAAAAAATCAAAAGAAAACGCCAAAAAATCAACAGCAATTTATTTTCTCGTATGAGACTAAGAATTCAAGCACCACATCCATCTGTAGCCCACAGTGAGTGGCACCTGAAAATTCTAGATAAGCTTGAAATATAGATATTAAAGCATGTACCGTTATAGTTCTTAAGTAGAATCTTTTCAAATGGATTCGGAAACCCATATAATATTTCAAAGAATTAATAAGTTGAATTTGAAAATTCGAAAGGATAACGAACAATTACAGTCGACTCGGTTATATGAAACAAGAAATTATCACGGTTTTTTTTCAGGGCTTTTTCACACAAATTAGTACGGATAACTGCAATTCGCTTATTTGAAAACTGCCTTTAATTGAAACATTTTTCTTTCCACCAAATAATTATTTTGTTCTGAAACAATTCCGCTGAAGTGAAATACTGAACGCATTCCTAAATTTTTGTAGTTTGAACATATCTAAAAAATGACATTTTAAATTTCATTCCATTCTCATCGTTCCAATCCTTTCAACTGTCACAATTATTAAAAGTTGTTTTGTTTGTTGTTCGATGTTGTTGTTGTTTTATTTTTTCATCAGTGAAAATATTTCGCATCAGATCGTTTAAAGGGGAAATAAAGTTGCAGTTATACGAAATTTTGTTAAGTGCAACGAAGTTGTATATATTTCCGAAGAGCGTTTAAATGAAAATTCCGCTTGGTTACATCAAATTTTCTGCATTTTTTTTGTTGCAAATAAGCGGAGTCGACTGTATATATTTTTAAAATATTTATTTAATAAAAATTAAAACTTACCCTTCTCATAATAGCAATAGCTTCCAATGACAAAAATCTTGGATATCGTACTTCATCGTTAACAATCGAATCGAATACTTCTTCTTCGTCATCTCCCGGGAATGGTGACTAAGAACGAAATACAATTAAAATAGATATTTTTCATAATTTTCACTTCGTTGGTTCATTTCATTTCAAACTTTCTAACAACTCACCTCTCCAACAAGCATTTCAAAAATCAACACACCCAAGCCCCACCAATCGACAGCCCTGGTATAGGATGTCTCGGTTAGAACTTCAGGTGCCAGAAACTCAGGTGTACCACAGAATGTTCCAGTTCGATCACCAAAGCCCATGCCTTCTTTGCAAAGTCCAAAATCAGCAATTTTCACATAACCTGCAAAGATACAGAGAGAGAAAGAGAGAGAGAGAGAAAGAGTTTGAGGAAGATGTGTCTCGAGAGTTCAAAACAAATACAAAAAAAAAATAAAAATAAAACTTACCTTCCGTATCCAACAATAAATTGTCCAACTTCAAATCACGATAGATAATCTTGTTCTCATGCAAATACTGTAGTCCCAGGACAACACAAGCAGCATAGAAGACCGCTCTTGGCTCTGAAAAGACATCCGTATGGATGTGCATCATCAAATCACCTCCAGCAGCATACTCCATCACGAAACAGACGTGTTGCTGTAAAGAGAGACAGGGGTAAGTTAGAGTGAGTGGAACGTGAAGAACGCCATCACCGCCAATTAGATAACAACCTATCATCAGAAGAGCAGAAGAGCGGAAGAGCGGAGAAGGCTCCTTCATCCATCTTTATGTGTTTACTTACCTCGGTTTGGAAGCATGCATACAAATTGACTAAGAAAGGATGTCGCATAGCATTCGCAACCTCAAAGATCCGCTTTTCGCTCAGCAGCGACTCCACCTCGTCGCGAGCAATAATGTCACCCTTCTTGAGGGCCTTAATCGCATAGTAGTCGTTGCTTGTCTTCAGTTGCGACAAGATAACTTTGCCGAAGTGTCCTCGTCCCAGCACGCTCAGCATTCGGAAGTTCTCTATTGATAGCATTCCAGGCTGATGGGATTGTGATTGGCGGCGTGACTCATACGCCGAGTCTCTGTACTGAAGACCACGTGCGACTTGGCGACGTCCACCTGCATTACCAGCAGCAAGTTGTGCTGCTGCTACTGCTGCTGCTGCTCCTCCTGCACCAGCATTTGATGGCTGAGCATGAACATGACTTGGGGGTGGTGGTGGCATGGCTCCGCTTGCAGTGCTACTACCGCCACTGCCACCACCAACAACTCCCAATTCGTATTGATTCTGATAGATTGGTTGATGTTGCTGCTGCTGCTGCTGTGGATATTGCTGCCTCTGGGTTGGCTGTGGGAATTGTTGGGCATGTGACTGATATTGTGGAGTTGGTGGCTCCTGAACAATCGGTGATGGTTGCACGTACTGCTGCTGTTGCTGATTATTATTGACAGACAAATTACCAAACTGTGGTATAATCTAATTTTCGTTCATATCAAAACCATCCAGACAGGGCAAGCACCGACGCCAACGCCAACGCGACGAAACGAAAAACGCAGAAAAAAAAAAAGAAAACAGAGGGAAATAAATTTATGTTAGAAACGTTGGAAAGCGTTAAAAAGCATCAAATATAAATTTGAAATGTTTTTGGTTTTGAAGTTGTCTACTATATGTCATAAAGAGACCGCTAGGAAGCTTTTTTTTTTATAAATTTGTTGTTTTTTTTAAGGCGTGTGTGAAATAGAACAGAAGATTCCTTTTGCAAAATTGGAAACTTAAATTAAAATTATCAAAAAAAAAACCGCTCATTCCTTGTGCACCAATTACACACCCATGAACACACACTCAAACACACAAATAAAAAAACGTTAAAAAACCAAACTAAATAATGTACAAGTGTATGTGTTGCCTATTTTTGTAACAAAAAAAGCAGTGTGCTTGAGGTACCTAATATCGTTTAGAAAATTAGGACAATGCAACTTTAGTCGTGTTTTTTTGCAAGCCCGGAGAGATTTGGTTGAAAAAACAAACGACATTGGGGATTAGCGACGCAACTACAGAAATAAAATGGAGTTTCCATACAAACTATCGATAATAAGTATGCAATTCACGTCGCGTCGGTAACACAGTTTTTATTCGTGCTTAAATGAAGTCCTGAGAATTTCCGCGCTTAGCTAACAATAAGTCCGAAGAGGATTAGTTGTTGTTGCGTTTAACATGTAAGTTGCAGGACAGGACGTCGTTTTTTTCGACCAATTTCCTCGGCGCTCTCAAAAAAACACGGCTTTTATTTCACATTCAGTTGAGGGGGACTTCAAAAGTTTTGTAGTCAATATCTCGTAAGCTTTTATAAGAAAGTTCCTCATTATTCATTATTCTTTTGTCATGCGGGAAACCATTTCGGAGATATTCAGATTAAAAGATTTCTCCAAAAAAGAGTCTGACGTCTTTTGTCGTATGAGAAACCATTTTGGAAAATTTTGGGGAGAAGGTTTAACCCCACAATATATTCATCGCATAGAAATAGATACGGTTTTTCATGAATATCTCGGTAATGAAAAATTTGTTAAAAAAGATACATAAGACTGAACTTGAAGCTTATACAATTTTTAACAAAAGAGTATTAGAAATTATAGTTCGAATTGAAACTAGGCATTTCAAATAAAGAGTTGAAACTTTACGATATTTTCATAATACCGAAGAAAGGTTTTTCTTTAATATCTTGCAATCGGTAATTTTCACAGATAATTATGTCGGTTCATGTATTGCGAGTGTTGTTCGACGTTCGATGCGACAAAAGTCGATCGTACGAAAAAGTTGGGCGCGTTCAATTGTTTTTTTCCTAATTTTGAGGAGTTTGAACTTAAATATAGTTCAAGACATCATGGATTCTCTAGTTTCTGAGGATTTAAATGAATATATTCTGAAAAACGTTTTAAAAACTTTGCGTTATCCAATTTGTTTCAAACGATAATTGACCTCCAGCAACCTGTTTTATTGCTTTTTCTTAACTTAAATTCTTCTTGTTTTTTTTTCGTGTTGTTGTTTTGATGTGTTTTGTTGATTTTTCTGTTTACCTGTTCATTTGCGGTAGAAGCATAAGGAGAATAAATTGAAGTTGTATCAGGCGTGTCAGTGGAGTAAGGTTGAATTGTTATATGTACAATGTTTATATAATATTTTTCCTGTTAAAAATCCAGATACAAAGATGAGGTTTTTGATTAAATTTTGATCTAAGAATAATAATCACTCATTTATTTTTTGTTCTTTGTTATTATTATTTTTTTTTTTTTTTTAAACTGGTGAGGAATAATGTGTGACAAAAATAATAAATCTACACAAATTTTGAAGCAAACATAAGACAAAATTAAACGCACAAAAAGGAATTAATAAAAAAAAATACCATAACAAAATTTAGCACGAAAATATAAATTTGTAATGAAATGGAGTACCACAGTGATGGATAATAAGGCCCTTGCTCTTTTTGAGAGCAGGTTTAACAGTGTTTTGTGATTTAAATAACATGTAATTGATGGTGATTTTATTTCGAAACACAGTTTTAGAGAATACATTTGAAACAAAACAAATTTGGATGATTTTTCAATTTTGAATTTTACGAAGGTTTTGAGGAAGTTGTTAAAATAGGTATTTGAGAATTAAGATATATTAGGGGACCCTGGTCGGTGGTCATACAGAGCTTTATCCAAATATGTAGGAGATGATATTTCTCTATATTTTCAACTTGTTTTCGACATTTTTTTCTTATTTTGGGCCTTTTTTCCAATTTGACTTATTTGAATTATGTTTAAGAGCGTTATTGCTAGTCATTAAAAAAGATCCAAAAATACAAGTGCATAATTGCATTCCCGGATTATCAGCAATAAGTGAAGTGTTTTCACGATGTTCAAATTTATATTATTTAAAAACTGAGTAGGTTTGGTTTTGAAATCTCCACTATTGTGACATTTATTGTCCCGTTGTATTTTCACATTTTTGACACCTTTTTTCTGCAAATGGGCTATTTATGGGACATACACATGCAATTTATAGAGGACTTTCGGAAAGCACTAAACGCCCTTTTCGATTTTTAATGCTTCTAAAATTAAATTCTGATGATATTTTTTTTCAAAACAAGAAGTGTCATTCTGCCACCAATCGAAAAGACCATAAAATCGTATAGAGTTTATGGAGCGAAAAATAAAACACCCTAATTTATAGATCTTAAGTTTGACATCATGCGAACATGATTATTTTTTTAAACACATCTATTTTTAATGTCGTTTTTGATTTTACTTTGGAGTTCTTTTTTGCACTCCTTTTTAATTCCCAATACATACTCCAAAACCCTTCGATTGGCTCTTCCGAGTTGATTTATGTTCCCGAATAGCATTGAACTGAACTGTTTCGTGAGATTATCTGCCAAGAGTTATATAAACGTTTGAAAAAGTCATAAAGGAGTGGAACAGTCGGAAAATCCAATCGAAAGTTAACCAATCTATAGCCGTGTTTTTTTGCAAGCACGAGGAGTTTTGGTTGAAAAAAACCACATCGGAGATAAGCGACGCCATTACAGAAACATAATGGAGTTTCCATACAAACTATCGATAACTAGTATGCAATTAACGCCGGTAACACTGTTTTTCTCCGTGCTTAAGTTAAGTCCCGAGAATTCTCCGCACTTGGCTAAGCCCGAAGGAAATTAGTTGTTGTTGCATTTAACACGTAAATTGCAGGACAGGACGTCGTTTTTTCGACCAAATTCCTCGGGGCTTGCAAAATTAACACGGCTTATGTTACCGACATTTAAGGTGACAGCAATTAATATTTTTTAACAAACTGAGTTCAGCGCCGTCTTCAACTTCGAGTTGACATTTTTCGCATTCACTTTAAATCTTGATCTCGAGTTAACTTGGAGTCAACTCTTAATTAATTTAAGCGATGTTTTAAATAATGCTGAAATACTAATGGTTAATTGAACATCCGTGATCCAGGAAATAACACCTTACCATCGATTCGATATATCGCAAGATAGAAAAAAAAATCTTAGACAAAAATCGATTTGTATGTTGTCGGTAAAATAGTCGATTTGCGGCTGAACTAATATCTCTAGCGACTTATAAATTAGCGTATTCATGGTCTGCTAAATACCACCGATTCTGGTTTTGCGAAAAACTGAATCAAAAAACGTTTCACCCTTTCACGTCAAAAACTTTTATATGCCATTTAGAAGTGAGTCATTAAAATGAAAGGATGAATACGAACAAAGAGATTCAAAATTCAACCATATCTCCTTATCTGTCATATTCATGAAGATCAAAATGTGTCTATTTCATGTGTCTATTTCTCTAGAAAAAAAATAAAAAAAATGTGAGAGAATTGCGCTTTATGTGAAATGGTAGGTAAAGTGGTTCGGGGATCGATAATAAAGATTGTCTGACAGTTTCATTTATTCAATCAAAATCGCTTTTTCTACCGAGTGAATCGAAAATGGGAAAGAAATTGTTGAGAGCGAATACGAAAACCAATTATTCGATTAATTTTTTTTAACAGAAACTGACATCGGTCAGCAATCGGATTAGGTGGAGAGTTGTGTTAAACGCGGCCAGGTCAGTGGCCAGAACGTTTTAGTTCTGGTATATCTGAAACTAGTGCCCTTTAATGACCTTCCAATATCTTTAGAACCTTTTTTGTTTTTTTTTTTATATCCAAAAGGTGGGACTGCGGACACATACATAAATGTATATAATATGTGGTTAACTGGTTACCAGCCTACTCTTTTTTAGTCTCTATATATTTATTGGACATTTAGGTATAAGTAGGTATTATATTAATTAGAAACTTCACCATTTTTAAAAACATAGTAAAATATTTATGTATAGGTAGTCTTTTTGTGTGAAGACTGATATTTTTTTTTTAAACAAATGAGTGCTATATTATTCAAAACCCCACCTTAAATGTGTATCTTTGTATAAGTATTAATGTGTTTTTTTTTTTATATACATATTCATATATAAAAATAATAAAGTACCGTGCAAAAATTAGTGAGTGTGTGTGTGTTAGAGAAATACAAAATGTCTTAAACAAATTTTTTTTATATAAAATGTACAATGCGTAAAAATGTATTTACATATAAAAATGGCAATTGCTCGACAACACAAAACAAAAATTTATAAAGAAAAAATCTAAAATAAAAAGCAAAAAAAAAATAAAAACAAAAAAAAAATAATAAACCAAACCTAACCTCAACACAACATCTATCACTGTCGTTGATGAAACGGCCACTACAATCATCATCGTCATCAGGATACTCAACAATTGGCAACGAATTCGGCGTCGGCGATGGTGGCATCTCAATAATGGGGCTGCCATCTCCGCTGCCGCCGGAGCCGCCGGAGCCGCCCATCAGGATCACGGGTGGCATCATAAGCACCGGTCTGTGGTAGGGTCCGACATTTGCACCAACAACGCCTCCAACAGTGCTGCCACCATTGTTGGTGTTATTGTTAAAACTATTTCTAATACTACTATTACGGTTCATCGGCATGACTTGATGGACGGCGTTGGTGACGTGCGTGGTGGCAGTGCTGTTGGAGGAGGTGCTGTTGCTATTGTCGTATGGGACCTGTTGATGATGGTGCTGCGGGGGCGGGAGGACTGTTTGGGGTGTGAATTGTTCAGCTTCGGTGTAGTATTGCTGCGTTGGTGATTGGTGATACTGCATCAGCTGTTGGGCAGCTGATCCCATTAATTGTTGTTGCTGCTGCTGCTGTTGTTGTTGTTGTTGTTGAGAACGTGGTGGCGGTCGCTGTAATGTTGAGGGCTGTGAATCCATTTGGTTGAGAAATTCAAATTCTCGTAAAGCACTCTGTAACTGTTGTCGATTATAACAAACATACAAGAAAGACACAAAACATTTCGGTTTGTTTTTTTTTTTTACAACAAAAAAAAGGATTTTGTACAAAATAGAGGCATGCAATATCATGAAGTTCATTTATATTTTTGTTCCAAATTATTGTTTCTAGAATGTATATTTTTTAAACTTTAAAAATCTGATTTTGTGTTCTTATTGTTTGTTGAATCTTTATACATAAAAAATAAATTTATGATAAAATGAATGATATATATGAGTCAAAATTGCAAAGTAATATAGCGTTGCTGCGTTTGTTCTCAGAAATCTATAGGATTGATTTTTGAAAATTTTTAAAAAATGTTTTTGCTGATTGGGATTGTTGCTAGCCGAAAAATCAAAAAATTGAATTTCCATAGGTGATGAACACAATTCCAGCGTGTGCGTTATTTCCGAGCCTAGTGAGCCTATTTAAACCGCAATACAGGCGCTCGAACAAAATGTTCGCACGAAAAATGCAAGAAAGCCAAATGTATAGGCAACATATTCCAGGAGTACAGCGACACAGGCATGAAATACAAAAGTACTCAACTCTACTCTAGAGAAATGAACGAAAAGGCGTTGTTATTAGTTACGACATAACTTGCCGCATATAAATTTTAAAATGGAGGCCTTGTGAAACCCGATGCTCGAAGCAGCAACTTAGTTGTGATAGTTTCGGTTAAAAGGGGAAACTTAGTTGGGAGAGTGCTTCGATGATACCCTGAGCCAAAAATATATCAATTTTTGGAGTAAAAGCAGAAGCATGCTAAGAGATTAATTCTATAGATTGATCTCGCTACTTTGGGTATAAAGAATTTATTTTTTAAGAAATATTTTGAAACCATAGGAAAGGTGAGACGAATGTTGATTACAAATTTTTTGGAGGATAAGAATCTAAAACAGAATTTTAATAAAGTTGACGTAAGATTAAAACTGATATAATAATATCAACGTATAGTTATCAGAAAAGAACTGGGCCGAATTATCGCATCAGTTATCGAGTAATACGTGACTGAATTATGTGAGTTTGTCATTACCGCTCAAGCTATGGAGCCATCATCCCCATAGGGTTTTACTCGTTCATTCGATCACTGATAGCACTCACTCGATCAGTCACTGATGCGGTAATTTGGATCCTGATCATGGTTTTCAACATTCGAACTCTCAGACTCCAGCTCGAAGGACCAAGTGTTGAGCGTAGAAGCGTTTTAATAATTTGATCTGTTATTTCTTTCTGAAATTTCAAAAGATTTCAATAAGCATAACACAATTTATTGGCTGCAGCTGGCTGAAGGATGGAATAAGAGGGCATAATGTTTTGTGAATTCAAGATGGGCTTTTTAGCCAAATGTCAAGCAGGTGTTGAGGTGTTCGCCGCCCTGTTCAAGAATACCGAAATGAACTATTAAGCCTGAGCATTAAACTCAAGGTCAAATTGGACTTTCCAGCTGTTTCTTCCTGTTTCTGGATATTTAAGATGTGTAGAATTTATGTTTACAGCACTAAGCTGCGATTTTTTCGCACCAAAGTCAATACAGTATATATCTTATGGGGGCAATTCTTCGTTAAGAGATGTTTGCGTATCATTCTGATAACATTTTGGCCAAAACTAAGCTCAAAGCCAGAGCTCAATACAAAACCACGACAAAAACAGTCAATTGATATCACTTTCAATAAACAAAAAAAGAAATGATAGTAAATTGGTCATACTTTTAGGCGCGAAGAGAATTTTTCATTTCTTCATATGCCTACAATGGAACCCCATTACTCAGTGACGAAGCAGACATGACACAGAGCTTTTGGGGAGCAACTGAGGACACTCGAAGAATTTGAGAGAGGTGATATATTTAGAAAATTGAAAAAAAAATGGCGCCCAGGTGTTGTTGTTTATCAAGCTTGATTTAAATAAAATTTAACAAAAAAAACTTACCTTACAGTAAGGCTCTCTTGAGAGCGTACAATTCTGTTTCTGGACATTTGATGGAACTATGTGTGTCATTTCGAAGTCCGCAAGAAACACTTCATGCACACAGACAGATTGAGAATGCTGGCCATTTCAAAATCTGTGATTTGGTCAAAGTACTAGCTCGTCAACCACTTTTTTATGCGACAGGTTCTTGGTGATCAAAGACATGGTTCGTTTCCATGGAGCATGGAGGAAGTATTTTTTAGTTGTTAAATTGTGTTGTTAATAATTTCACACAATACACAGAAATTTTACCAGTAAAAGTTAAAAAAATCAAAGATTTAGATTTTGAAGAAAAGTGATAATAGCAAGAAATCAAGAAACTTGACAAATTCGTCTGCAAAGCGTTTTCTTTAGCAAATGAAGCCTGTTCTAAGAAGTTATTAACACAACTAATTATTTCGCTTAAAACATGCTAAATAAAGGATGTTTTTTTTACACGTCTGGTTTTCAATCTGGCTATACTTTTTTCGGAGTTGGTCTTTTTGACAGCTGTCACTTGATTTATGCGCAGTTTGGTTTGCCAATTCATAGTTAATAGACTTACTCCTGAACAAGGTTTGTAAATAGTGCAAATTTATTACCAAAATAATGGTTCGGTTCACACGACGCATAGCGCACTGCGTCCAATATTCGGGCGACATAATCGCAAAAATTCGAGCAATCATGGATCAGTTTCGCACCACGTTTACACTAGTGGATAATGCGCATCCTCAGAGACGCCGTACAGTACGCACCGAAGACGCTATTACTGCTGTGGAGCAGAGTATCGAAGAAGAGCCGAATAAGTCCATCCGCCATCGCGCGCAACAATTGGAGCTGTCAAAAATTGGGCCTCTCGGCTGGAATTTATTCGAGCCAGCCGCGGCGGCCACTTGCCCTAAATCATTTTTAAAACATAATGTCAAACCCTTATCTTTAAAATAAAGCTAAATTCTTGGCCATAACATTAAATTAAATGCGTTTTATTTCTTCTTGAAAACCACACGTGTAAAAAAAACACCCTTTATAATTAATTTTGAAAGCTTGTAAATTGTCAGGCTAAACTTTTCCCCTATAAAGTAGTCTTTTCAAAAAGGTTTAATTGTTGTAATTTCTGCTTGTATTCTTATCCTTTTACCAAGGTGTGACACATTTAACAATTTGACGGGACGAACGACAAACGAAACAACACTTATGACATTTAGAGAGTTTCAAGATGACATTTATGTATACAGAATATTTATTTCTCATTCAACCAATCTTCTCACATATCAAAGCTTGAATTTCAAGACATAACAGCGATTTCTGAGATAAACAAAATTACTCAAATGCAAAATGACGTTTGTAAATGTGTTTGTAGTAAAATTGTTCATTCTATTTAGTGTTAGTGTTTTGTGTGAACACGCTGTGAACTATAAAGTCTAAAAAAAAAAACTTTAACTAAACTTAGACTTCATCTCAAGCCATCACCTAAGTAAAAATATAGCTTGGGCCTAGATTTACAATATTTAAGAGCCCTACACCTTTTTCAAATTAAAAAAAAATAATAAGTCTCTACTTTCTACTTCATATTTATAGATATACATATGAATACTCACAAAAACTTACAGCTGTACAACAAAAGACTAAGATTAGTTTGACATGCTTCACCACTTACCTCTTGATCCATCTTCTGTAGAGTTGGAGGCGATCCTATTGGTACCTGTGGTGGTGGACTTGGCATTTGATTGGAGCTGCTCGATTTTTTACTACCTGCTGTTGGCTTCTGATTGATTTGCAAATGAAGACCTGTCGGAGGCACTATTACTGCCCCTGACTGCTGGTTGTTGTTCTGTTTGTTTAGGTTAGCGGTTATGGGCGAGACTTCTGGTGGCAGAGCAGCAATGCCCTGCATGGATAAGGGCCGGGCGCCACTTAGACCGGCCACACTGAGATCTGGATTCTCACCAGGCGTAGCTACATGTTCTTGTTCGGCGACTGTCGGATCGTATTCCAGGTTCATAGCTTGCTGTCCGGGTGTGTAGGGCTCGCCATCGATTGTACCCGATGATGGGGTTCGAGAGATTGGCAGATCGTTTTGATTGTTGGGCGTGTTTCGCTTGAGCAGACGGCCCCAGGTGGCAATGTTGATGTTCATTTGTTTGGCACGCGGGATGTTTTTCACTTGCTGCTTATTGAAGATCATTCGTTGACGCTGCAGTTTTGGCTTCTGGGAAATCATGGGGTTCAAGAATTTTATTTCGGCAAAGAGCAAACCCTGCGGTTCCAATTGCAATGCCATACCGTGTCGCACATCATCGATGAACTCCTCCAGACGAAGGAATTTCACAGCACACAAAGAACGCCAGTCTCGCCAAAACACACCGATCTCGAGCTCTCGCGAACGATCTAGATCGATGGAGAACCGCTGATCCCAGGCCTGTTGGGAGCACGGCTTCCATGAAGTTTGAGCAACAGTGGTGTTGTCAAGTTTTATAACTGCCATAATTTCAAATGAAGTCTCATCTTTGATGCTGTAACTCTTCGAAGAACTACGACTCGTGACGCCTTTGACGAAGCTTCGCAAATCGCCAGGACTTGAATTGTTGTCCTTGTCGCGACGTGATCGACCCGGGACATCTTCCAATAGATCCTGACAGCCCATTAGACGTACTTCCAGTTTACCCGTCACCGAGGCACAACGACCCAGTGATGTTACTTGATGATAAGGCTTACCACCCAGTCCACCCTGAAACGGTTGCAACGATGTGTACGTAACCGGAACTGGTGACGATGATTGAACACTTTGCAGCTCGGTTTTGAGCTGTTGAGCTGTCGGTGAATCGGGTGGTAGTTCTTGCCGGCGAAGATCCAACGAGAGACGCAGCAGGTCGAGTTTTCGCGATGATTCGGATAATCGAACTTGAGCCTAAAATTGAAAAATAACAAAAAGAAAAGTTTATAAGAAAAAAAAAAAGTGGTTTTGTTGCAAAACAAAAATAAAAGAAGAAATAATTGAATTTATTTGGTGTTCTTGGATATTTTATAAAGTTTAACTTATTTTTACTCACGGTTCTTCGAAATCAAAATATGCATGAAAAGTCGGAAAGTTCTTGGAAATCTGAAAAGTCTAAAAAAAAAAAAAAAAAAACAACATATTCAGGGGCATATTTTTTCGAACCAATACAAGTGCCCATAGCACGCACACAGAATTGGTTGAGAGCTGTAAGTCACTAGGAACTGGGTTCTTCACGACCTCGTGCCTCCAAATTGATTTATTTAATAAATGTGCGACTCAAAAAATTGTCTTCATCTGAATATTTTACCAAAATATTGATAGATTTTCCATTTTGCTTACTTCTATTTTTTTTTTTATGATTTTTGCATTTAACGTGAAGGTTAAGTTTGGTTAGGTAGAAGTGCCTGTCGACGAATAATAATCGACTCACTTACACCAGATGTTGGTTCGTTGTGATACCACATGGGTCTAGAAAAGCTTTTCCCTACTCGTTAAACCATATTACGCTCCTTATGAAGCGTTGAAATTGAAAAAAAAAGATTAAACCAACTCAACAGGAAAAAAAAAAAAACGTTTCTTATAAATGCATCAAATTTAAGGGAAAGGGAAATTTCTATTTTAAAAAAGTTTTTTTTTCAACTAAATTGAATGAGCATTCTAGTGATCGATGAGAAAATGACGAATTTTTCTTCAACACCTCTTTATATTCGAGCAGAATACCAGATGTTGATGTCATATTTTTCAATCACGATTCTCAAAATTTTGTGTTCCTGCAAAGAATAATAAGAATTTAGCACATTCACAATTCTTATATTTAGACTGCATGACCTAACTGACTAGAATGATATGAATTAAGCCATCATGGAGTGTAAATTGAACAAAGGAAACGATGTTGATCGTCTACAGGGGAAGCTTTACAAATGCAAGTTCCTGGGGATGAATGGGTAAAGTAAACATGAACTTATGAACAATAGCCTAATAATAAACTATACGCCCAATGTATATCATAGATCGGGAACAAAACCATCAAAATTCAATAAATGCGTTTCAGGAGTTAATAACTAACAACGCAATTTGATTCAGAAAGTTCAATATTTTGGAACTTACACACCAATTTTGTGCTGTTGAAATTTTAACAGATTAATAAAAATTTAAAGTTTAATTTAAAATTTTCTTAAAAAATTAAGTTTGTTGAATTGTGTGTAAAATCGCTGATGATACATTTATGTCTTCCTATAATCGTCTATAAGATCCTAGCAAGCGGTTTCTTGTTAATCTAACTTGTTCTTCTTCAGAGTAACTTCAGGCCTGGGAAAGTCTTACATCGTTGCCGATTGTTTAAACACAACCTCGATAGGTCAGTTATTATTATTTTTTTATTTACCGTAACACAAAATATATGATGAAAAAAGTCACAAGTGCTGAACAAAAATGTTTATTTAAACCTTTTTGACTCTTGACCAACGCCGCACAGTGGGCCTTTTAGGCAAAAATAGTTACAAAAATCAATTTGTGGTTTTTTCTATAATGAAAAACTTTTAAATTCACTAAATTAACAAATGTTTTGAGCTATCGTAATCGAAAAAAAAATAGTTAGATTTCATTAATGCTTTTGCTTTTGCTTGTAGTTAAAGTTAAAGTAGATTAATTTTTAAGGTAAAAAAAAATATTTTTTCTAA
The DNA here is from genome assembly GCA_932273885.2 of Leucozona laternaria. Taxonomy (NCBI): domain Eukaryota; kingdom Metazoa; phylum Arthropoda; class Insecta; order Diptera; family Syrphidae; genus Leucozona; species Leucozona laternaria. Next base: position 13,531,176 of record OW026368.1, read on the forward strand.
TCAATTTTTGTTTATTTATGAGTTTTTTTAAATATAAAATAAAAACATTTTCTTTAATGTCAAACCATTTTTGGCACACTTTTTCGACTTCTAATTGAGTTTTGAAAAAAAAAAAACTCCGATATTTCCCATTATAAACTAAACAGATACTCCAATATGTTTGTTAATATACAATTTCAGTTGCATACATTTCGATAAAGCTGTGCAAGAGAGATTTTGTTTGAAGAAAATTCAATAATTTTTTTTTAAGGTTTGGGCCTAAAAACTATTATTTTTGTTAACATTTCGCTTCACTATTTTACTTGAGAAATGAAAGGTTTCTCTGAAATAGTTGTAATGCACTCTAATATACTAAAAAAAAATTGAAAAAAATATGCACATTAAAAAAAATTGTTGTCCATTTACCTTAATTCACCACTGTTTTACTCGGATTAGCTTTAAAACACGTTCAACTACAGCAGTCGTGGATTTTAAATTCAATTTAATTTTAATTCCTTGTTGTTAAAAAAGTAAATTCAGCAGAAGATTCTGAAACACTCTGTAAAGCATTTTTCTAAAAAGTTACAATTTTTATAGCATGGGAGTTTCCTGTAGGTTCTTTTCCCCCACGGTTCGACCAAAAAATATAACATTCAAATATGTAGTTTATTATGTGCTTCAAAAAAAAAAAATAAAATACTCTTTTTTTGATTTACCTACAAACATATTTTTAAATTTGTATATCTAAATATAGTTCGTTTACTTCAATTCACCACTGTTTTGCTAAAATTAGCGATGAAATATATTTTGTTTACTCAAAGCATGGACTTTTGACTATTTTTTATTAAAAATATAATGCGTTCATTCTTTCTTGTAAAAAAAGCTTTAGTTCAGAAGAAGATTTTAAAACACCCTGTAAAGAACTTTTCCAGAAAGTCACGAGTTTTAAAGCTTTTTAAAATTTCCTTCAAGTTTCAAGCAAAATATTTCAACCCTTTTAAGATTAATTTTTTTGGAAACAAAAAAAGTTAATATGAGCCACTGTGACCCTCAAAACTTAAACGATCTTAGATTAGATAAAACAAATACTGCAGTCGATTTGTCTTGACAGAATCTAGAAATTCAATGTTTTCCTTTTTTTTATTGACCTTACTAAAAGAGGTAGGTACGAGTAAAAAAAATCTTAAGTGCCGAACAAAAAACTCCTAAATATTTTTGACTCTCACCAGCCAGGGCTTTTTGACTTTTTTCGTTAGGCTCAATAAACAAAAATTACGTATCCTGATTTTGTCAAGAGAAATTTACTGTCATACTTTTTCCCAAAACGGAACAATTTTGATGTCGCTGGTGAGAGTCAAATATGTTTTGAATGTTTTTTTCTTCGGGGCTTCTAACTTTCTGTCGTTAACTTGTGTTCCTAACGGTCAGTAAAAATAAAAAAAAAAAAACAATAATTAAAAAATCAAGTACCGCGATTCTGTCAAGACAATTCGACTGCCGTACTTTTTTCCAAAATCGATTGATTTTTATGGCGCGGCGTTCAAATGAGTCCAAATTTCTTCATAATTTTTTTTAAAGTAGTTAAACACTTAAGGGTCTCGGGGACCGAACCGAATGAAGTAAAAATTCAGCTATCCAGTTTGACGCGTATTTATTGACAGCTGTCAAAATTACAGTATTGCCAACGTATGAAACTCGTATATTATTACCCTTTATTAAGAAATGAAAAATTTAGCTTCTCAGTTTATTTTTTAGAATTTCTTACGAATTACTTACTTTTGTTGTTGAAAAAAATATTTTCGACCATCTAATGTCAAAGCATAAATTGGTAATTAATTTAAAACTCTACAACATTACTGAGTATTTGTTTTTTTTTTTTTTTTATTGTATTCATACAAAGTTACAGGAACATACGCGTTATAGGATTAAATATATTTATGTATAATTTTAGTTCTTCAATATATTAAAAAATTATTATAGAATAATATATTATTATTTTTTATATCCTTAAATAAAAATTAAAAATAAACATAAATAATATTCAGAGTTATTTAAAAAAAGTATCTATTTCACACTTGAGGAAAAGCTTTCTGTTACAACTTATTTTATTTAAAACATTTAATTTAAATGCAAAACAAAAATTTAAAAGCTTTTATCGAATAAATATATTCTTATTTCTAGATTAATTTATTTTTGTTTTTTTTTTTGATCTGGCAGTGTTTTTGTTTCTTATATTTTTTTTTGTCTTGTTTTTAATTTCTATTAAAATTCGGTCTTTTCAATACAATTGGTTTGTCGCCGACCGAGAAGGCTCTACTTCTTATTTGGAATCGTTCAGCCATCCAGCGTTGGCAATGCTCACACAAGCAATTCGGATTCTTGGTTGGTCCAACATGATGTCCCGGTTTGCGAACAGTACCCATAACTTGACCGAATTTTTGAGCTTTCTGCAAATGCTCAGCGGTGTAGCCTTTTATAATGGCAGCGACACTATTGGGGGGAGCTACACTGCTTGTACGGTTTGATGATTCTGGTTTGAGGGGTGGCAGAGGTAGAAGAGGTGAAGGATTTCTGGAGGGAAAGGGATGAACTGGGGGAGACAGGGGCAATTCCGGCGATAAGGCTTTAGTAGGGGAAGACGGAGTTTCACTGCCAGCTCGCTGGAAAGTCTCTTTAGGCTTAAGCGACGATGAGTCGAGATCGTCCCGAGCTTCACTCTTCCACCTTTGCAGACCTGGCCGAAAACTCGGCTGATAACCGGGTTGAGGACTTTGCGTTCTGGGGCCGAAAAACTGCATGAACGCCGGAGGATCTCGAGTTGGAGTTGCCGGATAAGAGTAAACAATCTTCGGTGGATGACTTGGTGAGACTGGTGGCGGAGGGGGTTCGTACAGATGTTGAGCCGGAGCACTAAACCGATGGTAGGGATAAAAGACGTTATCGGACTCTGAGAAGTTCTCCGATTCCGATGGAAGAGTATCGTTTCTCTGCATCGGAACGTTGCCTCTATAGGGTGAGGTTCTTTGCGAATTTCCCTCTGAAATCGGATGAAGAAACACCGGCTGAGTGTGACTCCTGGTTGTGGCAAAGTTAGGTTCTGCCTCAGGCCGCGACCAAAGGGACTCCATATGCCTGATTCGCAAACGATCCACAGAGTTGTCATAGTCAAAGCTATCCGACTTGGCCAAACTTACGCTCACTTCGATTTCATCTGTCTCCTTCCAGGATGATTCTTGATCTTGAGAAGCCATGGCACTGGAGATACTACTGCAGGTCGCATCCCTCATGGTCGACCTCGACGAGTTCGGATAGTTAGAACTGATACAATCATCGCTGGGATCCTTGCGAATGTACTTCTGTCTAAGATTTTGAAGTTTTGCAGCTCTCTGATCGCCAATGTGTTTGCGAAAGAGCAACTGTTTCGATTCGCAAACCTCTTCGGCTGTGCTCGACTTGGTTATGGCATGGCCGACATTCAAATCAGAGCGCGAAGTGCTTGACACTGTTGTTGGGGGATTTGGCGAATGGCCAGAGAATTTCTCGCGATGCAGGTTAACCCTCCTCGGAAGCGTATTCGCTCCTATTCGCTGATGACGCAGCAGCATTTGTTCGTTGTCCAACACAGTTTGGGGGGTGGAATTTGACAGATGATTTGAACTATCAGATGAGCTCGACGAGTCATCGATGTCCAATTCATCGTCGTCATCATCATCATCATCATCATCATCATCGTCGTCCTCATCGGAACCTGTGCAATACACATCGATGTGGACAGTTCTCGGTTTTTTCGGTTCTGACTTTGGCCCACTGGCAGCTTGTTGTTGCAATAGCTGCCTCTGGTGACCTGGAAGTGGAGGAATTCTTGGCAGGGAAGCTGATTTACACGTTTGCGTAGGCGATGGTGTGTACGAGGGCTAGAAAAGAGAATATGATTCGATTTAAAAATAGAAACAAAACATCAGCACCAAGACAAACCGTAAAAGAGTTTCCCTCGTCGACTCCGGCTATGGGTGAGGAAGGCAGTGGCAGCAGAGAGTCTGTGGCACGACGATTATGATCATAGATTCGTTTCTGCTGACGCCTATAATCGTCGAGCGTTGATCGCCTATCGGTGGGCGGACTACGGCTGGAGTAGCGAAATTCTCTGGTGGCGGCGAGAAATTTTGTCGCTTCTGTGTCGCTTGTTTGCGAGAAGGCATCACGTAGAGCAAGAATTTTACCAGATGTAAAATTTTTAGATGCCACAGGGGAACCATCACTGGGGTGCTAATGGGAGATGTGTTTTTTTTTTTTTCGAAACTATTAGGTCAAGATGAAACGAAAATAAAAGTTTTCAAAACAACGCAAGACGGCAAGTGGAAACAATTTAAAAAAAAAATACTGAGTGACGAAACATAATTTTCTTTACAACCGGAAGGGGAAATCTTTGTAAATATGGTTAGGTTGAGGTAGTTTTTTTTTTTTTTTAAGGCGAAAACATGTTATTGAATAGACACATTTGTAAATGTTTGCGGTAAAGCATGTTCGTCGATTTTATCGGAAACAGATGTTTTCTAATTGCTCGATGGAAAGTGGCATTGGAATGTTGTGTAACCAAAATTAATCTTTTACCAGAAATAAGCTTCTAATTACTTTTGGATTTGGAAATTTGTATGAAATAGAAGAAGGTTGTCAGTTGATGTAAACAAAAACAGCAGACTATTTGAACTCAGTCATCTGAGACAAGTACTTCATCGATTTCAAAAATAAATTTACAAAAATTATTTTTCTCAATTTTTCCGTAATTTTTAAAAAGAAACCATCTAATAAAATTTAAAATAATAAGAGATAGAAATGTACTAAATGGAAAGTTTTGCTTTCGTTAAAAAATCGAATATAAAAACGGACTTTCTTTGAGTATAGGTATGAGGATCTGCAGCCCAAATGACTTGGTCAATTTACTTTTAACTAATATTGTATTAATAAAGAAATTTTAAAGACTGTTCTACTTTTAAACACCTCTGAACAGATCTTATAGTACAATAATAAGTATCAGTGCTGTTGAATATGCAAATTAGCTTTTTAACGCAGACTTTGGGATTGGAGAATAACACAAAAAAACGTCAGAGTCAACAAATATCATCACGGAAGTGACATCACAGGTCAACTTAAAAAAAAATTGAGGTTCCTATACTTGTTCTACAAATATTCTGGCATTGTTTATCAAATAAAAAGCACTGAAAATGCGTTTTATGATAGAAGTATAATTTTTTAAAATTGCAGTTTTGATGTTTCTCGTCATGAAATTATACCTTTCATATCTTTTGACTACGGGCGGCTTTATATGTTTTTAGATTTTGAAAAATAAGTGTTTGTAATACTAATGTATGTCTAACTAATGTCTAAAACATTGCCTTTAAAATTCTTTTATAAAGGAATAGATGACAATAATATACAGAGGCACATAAGTAGTAGGTACTTCTTTTATAGGTTAAATGGTATAGAAGAATTGGAAAATTGTCGGTCTACATAGCTTCAAAAGATTGGCCATAAGTTGAAAAAACAGCTTTGATCTTAATAATATTGACTTGTCAATTTAAAGCCTTGTGTTTAAGAAAAATTTATTTTTAATAAGGGTCTATTCAAGCATAATGGCTTGGAAGCAAGGAAAGATTTTAGATTTAAGACACAATGCGGTCAATTTTGTCAAACGGCTTTTCAAACTTGGTTTATTCGTTTTTGTTTTAAACATGGTTGAGGGAAAAAACGAAGCGAAAAATGCAAATATCGCGTCACATTGCCTTGAATTGACCTCAAACAACCAACCAAATTTACATGGTTTCAAGAAGAAAAAAATATTTGATTTTTTTCTGACCCACCCTAATCTACAATAGATATATTTGCACATACAGATTGTCTAGCATAAGATGCGACAAAATTCGCTTGGGTCAAGACAAGAAAAAAATCGTATCGGCCAATTATAATAGAGAAAAAAAAATCCTGAAAAAAACAACTGCAACACTTACAATATCATTTTATACATTTTTTTCAAAGCCCGAAATACATCCTTTAATTCAGTTTTTTTAAATCAAATTGTTTTAGTGAATAGCTAGTTTTTAAAAATTAATTTTCAAACTCAAAATTTTGAAAATAAGTTTCTGTAAAAAACTCCCAATATAGGCTTCAGCTCTTGTTGTATCGACTTTGGGGGGCTCCATTTGACCGACACTTTATTCAAGACAATCTTAACTGAAATTTCCAATATTGTACAATACGTACAAAATATTGAGAAAAAAAAACTCATTCAAAAGCACTGAGTTTCATATCATATTCAAAATTAAGGCATCTGCCACGCTAGGCCTACATACAAAGGCATTTTAAAATACTTTGGGATAATGTGAACTTGGCTCTTGACTATATTTTTGGACGGAATGACGAAGGTGATTTTAATGGTAAGTCCTACGTTTAATAAGTACCTATGTTTATATGGCAGTCTTTTTTTTTTTAAATGTATTTTAAGTGCTTCCTGTTCCACTTAATTATATTTAAAAAAAAAAGTTATTTCAAGAGATAAATTATTATTTTTTTTTTGAAATACTGAGTTTTTGAACGAATTTAAGTTCAAGATAAAGTAAAATGTTTACCTGTACGCAGATTTCTACTTTGAGATTCATTTTTAATTGAATTTCGTTTCTATTTTTAGTACCTTTAATATGTTTTTTTGGTATTTTTTTACTTTTGAATTGAAAAAGAATAAAAAAATATTCATTTATTCAAAAACTAGAACTTCTTTCATTTTTTTTAAATAAAAATCATCAATTAACAAATTAGAAATCAAAAAATATTTAATTTTGAGTGATATCTCCTCTCTGAGGACTTGTAAATTGTGTAAAGATAATGGTAATATTTTTTTTTTTTAACATAAATGTGACATCATAATTCATTCTAAATAATTTATGATTTTGATTTAATAAATATAAATGAATGAAACTATACTTTCTGAAATACCTAAATTTATGATAATTTTAATGGCAATTTGCCAATTTAATTCAGCTTGAATTAATGTTTAAAGTTGTTTTTTTTTTTTTGTGTTTTTAGTTTTTGTCGAACTAGACAAAATGATATTTCTAAAAGAACCTGAAAAAGCTTCTTTGTATAACAAAACAATATTTCATCGCAAAGAAAATAAAAGTTAATTGTTTGTCCTAAAACTATACCTATTCATTTTTATGAATAAAATTTTAATAAAAAATAATTTTATGACTGCTATAAAAAAAAAAAAAAAAAAAAAAAAATGCTTCAAAGATTTCATCAGCAATGGATGGAAAAAACCATAATTTTTACCGTAAACATGTTGCGTTACCAAGAGGGACAACATCAAAAACTAATTAGGCTAAGGTTAAATACCAAATTGTCAACATGTGTGACACTGAAAATTTATAATGAATATTTCCTGCCCTAACCGCGATGTTGAAGCGACAATTTTAAAACTTTATATTTTATTTCCTGAGTATTTAAACAAATCGGCACCAGATTTCAGTATTCGGTTTAATTTTTAATTATTGTGAATAAAATTGAAATCTGACAATTAGTGCGATTAATATTAATTTTAATGTTAAAAATAATCTAGAAATCGAATGACCCAGAAATAAGATAATTTTCTTAAAAAACACACAACACGTTTTGTAAATTTTTCGCCAAAACTTGAAACCCAGTTTTAACAATCATTTTGGTTGCCTATTACAGTTACGAAATTTAATCAAAATCATGAGAGCTGTTCTCGAGTGGATTTGAAAAGAATGTGAATTTCTCCCCTAAACTACAGTCAAACTAAGTTTTTAATGTGTAAACATTTATGCTGGCGGTCGAGTGAAACGTTACGTCGTGCAACGTTACGATTTGCATATACAAGGATGGGTGCGTTTAGTGAAAAAAAATCTCAAAATCCCTTTCAAGCAAAAACAAGTAAGTTTTGGATCCGTGCACGTTGATGTTTACACATATTAACCGTGAGTCCCGGCACTCACACAATTTTTTTTTGACATCACAATACATTTGAACAGGCTGTAATTAGCATTTTATAAAGGGTTTTTCAATAAGAGGTGTTATTTTGATATTCAAAGAAAAATGGCATTTTTTTTAGATAAATGATCGGATGTTTATTTCATTATTAAGAGGAAGGTATGCCGTTAATAATGGAACACAACATCAGCCAAATGGCCGCCACGACCACGCTTACAGGACCATATCCTTTTCATGAAATTTTTCATAACCAAATCGCAAAGTGGCTGCCCTATGTCCTCGATAGCCTCACGAATTCCATCTTTGAGGTCTTGAATCGATGCTGGGCTGTTGGCGTAGACCTTATCTTTCACGTGGCCCCAAAGGAAGAAGTCGCAAGGTGTTAAATCACAAGATCTCGGTGGCCAATTGTGATCACCTCTTCGAGAGATAACACGGTCCGGAAACTTTTCCCGTAAAAGATCGATGGTTTCATTGCTTGTGTGGCACGTAGCGCCGTCTTGTTGAAAGTAAACGTTGTCCAGATCAATACCATCCCATTCCGGCCATAAAAAATCATTAATCATCTCTCGATAGCGCAATCCATTGACCGTAACTGTTGCTCCAGCCTCATTTTCGAAAAAATAAGGTCCAATGACCCCGCCGGACCATAAACCGCACCAAACAGTCACGCGTTGAGGATGGAGAGGCTTTTCAACAATAACTCTTGGGTTTTCCGAGCCCCAGATGCGACAGTTTTGCTTGTTGACGTAGCCTCCGAGGTGGAAATGGAAATGGGCCTCATCAGTCAAGATGATTTTTCGATGAAATTCCGGATCATTTTCATGCATTTCAAGGACCCAATCAGCAAAGACACGACGTTGTTGATGATCAGCCGGCTTGAGTTCTTGTGTTAACTGAACTTTATAAGCCTTAAGACCCAAGTGTTTATGCAAAATACGGTGTAATGACGTTTGTGGAATGCCTAATTCCAAAGAACGACGAGGAATGGACAAACCTGGGTTTTCTTCAACACTTTGGGCTACAACAGCAATATTCTCAGTTGTTCTTGAGCGACGTGCACGGGTTTTATTCTTCACATCACTAACTTGTCCCAACAGTTCGAATTTGTCCACCAATTTCTGTATTGCGGTCCGACAAGGTTCTTCACGACGACCAAAAAATGTTTTAGTTTTACGAACCGTCTCTGCCAAATTTCACCATTTTTATAGTGAATTTTAATAATTTCAATGCGTTGTTGAAGCGTGTATCGTTCCATTTTTATTAATGGCGTAGTTTCTACTAGTCAAATGTCAAAAAATGACAGCCTCAAAAGTGACAGCTACCAAACTAGCGGGCTATTCAAAATAACACCTCATATTGGAAAACCCTTTAGTTCATCAAAGACTTAAAAATAAGTATTAATTTATTCAACCTCCCAGGACCCCTCCCAGGACCCCTCACTTAAGCCTCTTTTTGTAGATAATAGATTTTTTCCATAGAATTGTTTAGGTCAGAAAATATTATTGCCTAAAAAAATAGAGAGTGGCAACATTTCAACAAAACGTCAAATAATTATGGGTATGATATTTGGAAACCATCTTTTTGGGGAGGAACTACAGAGGGTCGCACCTAGAAAACAAATGTTCAAAATTTCAAAAACCAAAATCCGTTTCCTATACAGCAAATAAAAATTAAAAGCTGACGGAGATATGAAGTCAAAATAAAACTGTAAAAGCTGTACAGTGTACAGCTGCCTCCAGAGGATGTTCAATTACCCTCTATTTTTATTTCTGTCGCAAATAACAAGTAAAACATACAGATTTAAAGAGTATAAAAATTAGAGCCGTGTCCACTGCTACCCCCAAATTAGGCATATCGCAAATAACATTACATCAAATTTAGCATAGATACTTGCTTTGTAAGGCTGTCAACCATCAACAGTAGTTGTGTATTATTGCCAATGAGGTATTAGACTTGTATCGTGTGGTTTTTGTCTTGTCATCGACTCTGCGTGTACACTAATCAAGCGTTGCAAACTGTCATATTTTTGCTTTTGCTTTATTGAAAAAAAAAAAACAGCTGTTTCTGTTGTTCTCTATTTCGCACATTTAGAATAGAAGGAATTTCGAAAAAAAAAAAAACACAACACACGAGACAATTGTGGTTCCGACTTCAGAAATTCCTGAAAAGTATACAAAATTGTGCTACAGAAGCGGCTTAATTATTTTTCTTTTACGAAAAAATTTCTTGAGCGAAAGAATTGTGATCATTATTTCGCCCAAGACATTTTTTCGTAAGATTTAAATGATTTGAAACCGTTGGAGTTGGATTAATTGCTTCGTAGTCAATTTAAGCGCACAAAAAGACTATTCGTGCAGTTATCGATGAAGTTAGACTTTAAAAGTGTGACAAAAAGTGTTGTTTTGCAGCTGTTAACAACTGTCAGAATTCCTAATTTGACATCAGAATTCCTTATTTGACGTCAGAATTCCTAATCTGTCGTCAGATTCCAATAAAGCAACCAGAAAAAAAAATTGTCAAGATTATTTCGAGTATTTGCGTCGTTGCCGTTGGCATAATAATTTCAACTGTCAAAACTGTCAAAATTTGAAAGATCTCAAAATAATCTTAAATAAACAAAATAATAAAACAAAAACTAGCTTCAATCTTTTGGAACCAACACGCAACATTTTCGACTTGCGTTTCTATATTTTGGTTCATATCTGCTTTGGAATCACAGACATTCCGGACATCAATTGGACTAAATTCTTGATTTTTAGGGCCAGTTTTACAGCCAGAAAAGTGGCACTTAAGTGGGCAATGTGAAAAATAAATGCGCAATATCACAGTGCATACTTACCCGAACAAGTGGCACTTAAGTCTCCGATGATGGTGACTTAAGTTCCACTTACGCTGGCTATGAAACTAAGAGCCAGTTTCACAGTCGATACTTACCGAAATAAGTGGCACTTAAGTTTCCCATATTAGGAATTTAAGCTAAATTTCATAGCTAGCGTAAGTGGAACTTAAGTCACCAACATCTGAGACTTAAGTGCCACTTATTCAGGCAACAGTGAATGTTGATATTGGGAATTAATCTTTCACATTCCCCACTTAAGTGTCACTTTTCTGACTGTGAAACTGGCCCTAAGCCTAAAGTCCTAATATGAGAAACTTAAGTGCCACTTATTCCGGTAAGTGTCGACTGTAAAAACTGGCCCTTGCAGTGTTTTTTTTGTTTTTTTAATTTGCAAATTCTTTGCAAATTTAGACCTTAATGTTCAAGCCTAAATTTTCAATAGGCAAAAACCGGCCATCACTTGCATTGCACATAAATCCTTAAAAGCCATTTTTGCTAATATAAAACTTTAATATTTATGTTAAACTTAAACGCTTAAATATTCTAATTTATCCTAACCGTAAATTGTCACATAAGCTCTAATGTTGAATTGTTAAATATTTAAGTTTCGTTTAAGCAAGTGTAGCATAAATTTTCGTCAAAAAAAGTGCCGGAAGAATTTCTAGATTAAAATACTGAAAAGATTAGGAAGCAAACGAATTATAATTTTTGAATTTTTGCACCACCCACCAATTTTAAAACAAACACACAAAATAAATAGATTCCATTTGTTTTCGTCAAAAATCGTTAAGTAAAATTAAAATAACAAAATTGAATGGCAATGATTTTGACACTACTTCTTGTCACCTGTCATATAAGGTCTTTATAAATCTTAGTGAATTCTGACAGCTGACCAATCACATGGACACTCAAATAGGAAGCTAACTCAGCTGTCAATGTCAAACTACATAGATATTTATGACAGCTATTTTAATTAACCAGTTCAAGTTTCTAAAATCTCAATCTGAGAAATATGAACAAGGACACAATTCCTCAGCAAAATTTTTCAGTTTAGCTAAAAAATACTGAGGAACAAATTATTTGCATTCAATAGGCACATTATTGACGGAGAAATACATAATTCGTGAGATCGAAGAAATGTGAACTGTCATCATTTATGTATTTCTAATTTGTCAGCTGTCAATGTCAGCTGTCAATGTCAACACAAATTTGAAATAAAACTTCTTAGGCTACGGAAGTGAGAAACATAAATTAAATAATGCCGAATTAGCGTTATTTTTTAAATAGCTATAGTGGACACAAAGTTAGCGCCCCAGGGAAAATTTATCTTTTTTTTTCAGAAACTGTTGTTTTTACCAAAGAATTCCTTTTTCAAAAACTACATAGGTTTTCCATTTGCCGTTTGCTTTAAAATAAAAACATAAAAATATACCTTTTCCGGTATAACGGTGTAACTAGCTGTCGTATTAAACACAAACGGATCTGGTTCTTCTGGAATATCATTGCCAGGATGGTTTGGCAGAAAATCCGCAACAGCTGATACGATAATATTACATGTACTCCGACATCTTGTACCGTACAATGGCTGCTGTTGATTCTGTTGTTGTTGTTGGTGTTTGTTTTTTGGCGTATTGGATCCACTGAAGGCAGAATCACCACCACAAAATTCGCCCGAAGTTGCTGAATTGAAACTCTCAGCATGCTTACCTTTTGTCTGAAAGATGAATTTTTCGTTTTAATCGTCAGTCTGTAAGTTAAATCGTAGATAAACAAAACAACCTTTAAAGGTGTAGATTGTCCCGAACCAACTAGAGTGTCTTGACTTGAAGGGGAAGGCTTCTCTTCCTCGCCAGGACCGCCTTCGCCTGAGCTCCATCTGTAAACAACCCTAACTGGGTTTATAGTGCTGTTGTTGTTTTTCGTTGAGAAATCTCTGGTTACGGTCTCTCCGGGGCGACCAAATGTCAATTGGGCTCGAACTACCCATTCAGCTGTCAGCTCAGGCACCCCGGGAATCCCCGGTCGTGGATGTGGTGATGGTGAAGGTCCAGTTTCATGTTGTTGCTGTTGTCGTGACTGCGATGATGACTGACTTTTGTCAGTCATTTTCTGACGGAAGTTTTCGTTGTTTCGTGTTCGGCTGCGCCGGCAAATTTCATCTAATTTTGATTTTTTTTCGTTTTCGACTCAAAATGACGTCGTCACACATCACGTGAAAATAAAAATTGACAAAAAATAAAACCCGTATTCTCCTCGGAGCGCATAAATCGTATCTGACGAAAAAAAATTTAAATTTATTCGAAAAATTTCACCCACGCAAGCGATAGTAGCGAGTAGGTACACGGGGGCTGCCACCACCAATCGAGGTACACAACGCGTAAGATACTTTTTTTTATATATATATCTTTTACACTAATTTAATTGGACGCGAGCACAATTTATTGATATGCCGAAAATGTGCTCACAAACATACAAATGCACATTTATTTATTATATCTAGATATATTATGTTCAACAACAAGTAACGGGGTATGAAATATTTGTTTTACGTCACACGAAATATCGGACGAGGTGGCGAGCGATGGTGGTGGTCATAGAATGTGGGCTTTGCCCTCATTCGTATTCGAGGAAAATCTTTTTCCGAACACAAAATGTACTCGTCGAATGTATTCGAAACACCTGAGCCTTTACATTTATTTTTGAATTATTTCCCTTTTTTTTTTTGTTTTTCTGGGAAATCAAACTTAATTGCAAAAATGAAAAAATAAACAAATCCCGTTTAACCGAACAAAGTTCGCTGCACGCTGCTGCGTTTTTTTTTTATGTTCTTTTTTTGTGTTTCTTTCCTCCTCCTTTGCAAAATTCTATTTTCGTTTTCGAATAGAAAATCAAAAGAATTGCTGTTTTATGTTTTTCAAAACTTATCTTTTTCAGATTTTGATCATTAAAAATGTAAAAAAAAAAAAAAAAAAAAAAAACTAACAAAAGAATTAAAAATATCCAACCAACAGGTTTTATTCAGCAATTTTATAATATTTTTTTTATTTTTATAAACTAAATTAATTTCAATGTCGAATTTCGAAAATTACGCAATTTTTTTTTATTAACTTTAAGGAATGATGAATTGTTTTTTGGTAGAAAAAAAAATTAATTACAAAACACACACACGATGCTTAAAAATAAATTATAATTATAAGATTTCATATCATGGGCAGCTTGCCGACCGTCAATTTTGGATTTTCATTTTTGTTTTTTAGTGAGTTACTTAAATTTATAAAGATATTTTAAATTTATATATTTTTTTTTTTTTTTTTTTTTTTTGTTTCTATCGAAAAGACATCACAACACGACACGCAAGTACAAAGAAGACAACTAACTGAACGTTAGAAAATTCTTTTTGGATTTTCTTCATCAAAAATCTTTTGCGAGGAAAATTTGTGTGTTGTTCTATGTTGAGAATGGGTACGTTTTCGAGGGATAGCAGAAAATATGAGTGAGTTTTTTTTTTTGTTTAATTTTTTCTAAAGAGAGAATACATTTCTCTCTTATGGATGAAGATGTAGAACTGGGAATCTCTTTGTAAACAAAAAATTCAGAATGGGGAAGATGAATTTTTGTAAACAATCAATTGAAAACATAGAATATTTTGAGTGAGAATTTTCAGTTTGAGTGGATTTTTTTTGAAATTTCTACATTTTTAAGTCACAAAAAAACTCAATGCAGAATTTTTTTATTGGATTTAGGAAATTTTTTACACAATTCATTTAATGTTTGAGAAAATATAAATACTAATTATTTACTATTTTGTATTAGACTATTAGTTCAAAAATTAAAACATTAAACTCCGGGCGTTTGGTCTCGAGTATAACTAAAGGGTGTTTTCTTAGACGTGAAGTTTTCAATCTGGCAATACTTTCTTATGGAGTTGGTCTTTTTGACAGCTGTCACTTGATTTATGCTCAGTTTGGTTTGCCATTTCATAATAAATAGACTTACTCCTGAACTACGTTTGCAAATCGTGCAAATTTATTACCAACATAATGGTCCTCCGATCCCGATTTTCACAAGAAAATTTTGTTCAGCGATGAAGGGTACGTTAATATGCACAATTGTCGTATTTGGAGTGATCATAATCTCCAAGCCATTGTTGAGACGCCGTTATATCTTCGAAAAGTCACTGTTTGGTGTGCTCTATGGCACACCAAATAATGTTACAGTCAATGGGGAACGCTATAGAGCCATGATTAATGACTTTTTCGTGCCTGAATTTGAGGATGTTGATGTGGACGACCTTTGGTTCCAACAAGACGGCGCTATATGCCATAAAGCCAACGAAACAATAAATTTATTGAAGGAAACTTTTGTTGAAGGCATTATCTAGCGTGTCGTGGGCCTGTGGCGTGGCTTCCAAGATCGTGCGATTTTTTCACCGCTGGACTATTTTTTGTGGGGTTATGTGAAGTCGCTTGTCTACACGGATAAGCCCAAGACGATTGACGAATTGGAAGAGAATATTCGGCGCGTTATTGCTGACATACAGGCCCAATTGCTGCAAAAAGTTGTCGAAAATTGGGCTTCTCGGCTGGAATTTATGCGAGCCAGCCGCGGCAGCCACTTGCCCGAAATAATTTTTAAAATATAATGACAAACCCTTATCTTTAAAATAAAGCAAAATTCTTGGCCATAACATTAAATTTAATGCGTTTTATTTCTTCTTGAAAACCACACGTCCAAGAAACCACCCTTTATTATCAGTGCTTGTATAATTGGGGATTTTCTTTTAATTTATAAATAATAAACTAAGGAAGCAATCTACCAAAATCCAGCTTCCAGGAAAATTAAAAATAGTTAAGATCGTACACATTAGCTCTAAGTTTACCGCTTTGTATTGTTGTTCATATAATTTTTCTAGATAGGGTGTCCCGGACCTGGTTGAAAGTATTTTAGGTTTTCCCCAGTATCATAAAATCTATGGGTTTTTTTCACGATCTTTTTGTTGATTTTTATTTTTAATATTGTTACGTTCATAAGAAAAAAATAGTAAAAGCTTATGTTTATTACATATTTTCTCGATGAAATCGACCTTAAAGTCAAAAAATTAGCATCATGGGCAGGAAAAATGGAACAGGCTAGAAACTGGATATCCTAAGACTGAGAAAAGATATCAACTTTATTTAAACGGAGTTTTAAAGACTAATATTTCTTCTAAAAATAAAATCCTAAACGAAGTTTCTAGAATTAGCAGAGCATATTATGTTAACATGGGTCAGGGTACGCCAAAGTAAGCGTTTACTGCTTAAATCCGCGATAAATGATGTCAAAATTGGAGACAGACTTTTACTGTTAAACGATTTTTTTTTCCTAGAATATACCCAAGAACCACACTCTAAAATACATCCAACCAGGTCTGGGACACCCTGTAAATCAAGCCCCTTTAAAGCTCAAATATATTTTCCTTTTTAATTATTAATAATAAAAACATTGATTGCGATGACAAAATTATAGTCTGCATCACTTCCACACATCAGCATTAAACATTTATGCAAGTCTCAACAAATTATGTCATTTCAATTAAAACAATTAATAACTAATTAAAAAGTTTTCACCTAGTTTTCAATTTTCCTCCAAGGCCACCCCTATTAGTCTCATGATGATTGGAATATTGCAGTTAAATAACAAAAAGAAAAAAAAAAAAACAAACACCACTTCAACCCAACCCCAAAGTATGCCAAGAACAGTTTCATTTATTATTAACCACATACACCGCAATTAACCATGCCAACCGCTGCATGTCAGTCCTTTTGTCTTATCCCAATCAATATATCGACTTCCCAAGCTACATACGTATACTTCGAGATGAATACTTAATGTGTGACTTAAACATCGGCTTGGAGAAACAAGAACTTTTGCACTTTAAATAGTTAAACAGTTTCCCTTTGTGACTTCTTTACTTTTATATACATCACCGACGAAATGATAAATGTTTTAATTTGGTTTGCCAGCTGATAATACAGAACGAGGAGATAATTTTAGATTCAAAAACTTAACAACTCTGACCTACCTCGCTTTAAGTTTAACAGGTATACGTTACGTATGTGTACTATACAAACTATTTATAAAGTTCTTTAAGGCAGAGTTATGGGGTTCGTAAAAAATATTTTGACTTAATATTTTCAATTTAATCGTCTGCATTACCTCTGTTCCAAAACTGCCAATTTTAGTCCAAATTTCTGTCGAAATTCAAAAACCAAATTAAGTTTGACAAAAAATGGTAGAAATTAGTAGTTTTTGGGAGTAATCGAACAGTCATATTGTGTACCTAGAGCCAATTAAATAAAGGAAGAAGAGAATTTCAATCTCGAAGGTAGACCTTCAAACTAGGTTAAAGCAGTCAAAAGTCAGATATTTTTTGACAGTTTATCCTACCAATTAGAAAACTGTCACCAAAATATTGATCAACACACTGTCAAACCACCGTCAGCGTTCACAGTGTCAACGCATAAAATATTGACAGCCACACAAATGACGCCAGTCAGTCAATAATGACCAAAAATACTTTGACGTTTAATTATGTGTCAACAAGAGTTTTATCCTTTGGTGTGAATGGGTTGATACGTAAAACGTTCCGTAAATTAGGACATTAAACTTTTTTGCTCGGCAAATGGCCTCTTCGATTGATAATCTGGAAGGCAATATTTCGAGATGGCTACGATGCCAATATTGTTAAAAATAAAAAAAAATGACAATTGCGATGACATTTGGAAAAAAAAAAATACTCTAAATACGTCAAAATATGGCTCATCTTCTATCTGTCAAAGTCGTAAGCTTCCAAATTCATAGATGGCTACATTTTGACATTTTGTTGATTGCTCCTGAAAATGGGTATTAAGGCTTTCAATCAATTCATTTATCAAGGCATAAACTGTCAACTGTGAAAATATAGATGTATTGAGAAACTTCTTAAAAATGGTAAAATATGGAGATTTCAGTAATTGCTCCGGAAAAATGTTATTTGAAGGTATTCGAATAATATTTGGATTGAAATATTCTTTATGCGTCAAAATATTGCTCTTCCTCGATCTGTGAAGATATAAAATGTCAAATTCCATTGAAGGATGGCTAAGATGTCAGCGGATCGTAAAACCTCTAAAATAAATGTTTTATTTTTCACTCCGTTTTTTTTTTTATTGGTTATCCAATCTTATTTTCCAGAAGAATTTCCCCATTTTTCAGGAGAAGAATTGTCATTTGAAGGGTTCAAAAGCTCTCAGAGACCAATTAAAACTCCATAAATAAACCTATTTACGTCAAACTAGATTTAATTGAGACTGATTTTCAAGTTGTGTCAAAAAGGAGAAAACGAGACAGAACAATAAATGTCACAACAGCAATAACTGTCAAAATAAATATACTTCAATGTACAAATCGTCACACTCCACTTAACATTTTACGTTAGGTATGTCAATCAAAAACGTGTTCAACGCATGCTATGTTGACACGACAGAGACTTTAGCAGTATCAAACGCACTGAAGAGTAGTCTGTCAACGTGTCTGGATGATTACACTGTCAACCAAAATAATCAATGCATTGACCCTAAAAGTTTTGTCAACGCATCCGTCAACACAGCCGTCTACGCTTTGACAGCATTCTGCGTTGACTTGACAGCTGTGGGACAGAATTTGACGTTCGTCATCTAATTGTAAAGTTGACAATGGATCGTAAGAAAAAAGATAACAATTTTATCCCTACAACAAATTCCAAGTCGCTGGTTTAGAATACGTTTTCAGAACAAAAGGGTCCAACAGTGTGAGGAGATTTAATTTTTTTTCTTGCATGACATGAGTATAGGTACTTCATGAAAAAAAAAAAAAATTAAAAAAAAATTGCGTGAGTGCCGGGACTCACGGTTAATATGTGTAAACATCAACGTGCGCGGATCCAAAACGGACTTGTTTTTGCTTGAAGGGGATCTTAAGATTTTTTTCACTGAACGCACTCATCCTAGTATGCAGATCGTAACGTTGCACACCGTAACGTTCACGTTTTTTTTCACTCTACCGCCAGCATAGATGTTTACACATCAAAAAAAAAAACTATAAAAAGAAAATTGAATTAATTTTATTATTTTCATCGATGCAAAAACCACACCATCGCATCGTTACGATGCCAGGTGGTGTCTTCATCCACACAGAATATCATTCTCAAAAAATGTATCTCAACTTTAATTTCTGCTCCTTTTACTTTTAATTGCCAAAATGATTAATCTGCAAAATGTGAATATGAAGGAGATGATTCAACACAAATAACATGAAAACCCAAATCGTTGGTATTTTTCTCGTATATAGGTATGTATACCTCTACTCGTATCTAGCGAAAAAGAATTTTAAATGTGAGAGCTCAAAAATGAGTGAATTAATTTCCAACAATTATTGTGACAGCAGGCGGGAAAAGATACATTAAATTCGTTTTCAGAGCAGAGATACTTTTGCTGCCTCTTGTTTATGTATGTATATGTACTTTGCTGCCAAGCAGTGTCGTTTATGACCTATTTTTGCTTGTACAGCAATTAAAAAAAAAAAAAAAAAAAAAATAGGTAAAAATATATGAACTGAAATTTATATAAAAACATGAATAAAACTGAAATAAATTACGTATAATAAATTTTCAGAATAAAAAGAAATTGAGAAAAGGCAATTTTCATTATCATACGAGCCCCTGTACGTCCGTCGCTCGCGTCGCCTTCGGTCGCCAGCCACAAGCACAAACCAAAATATCTCGTCAATAATAAAAATTTAATTTATGTTGTGGTATTTTTTTTTTTTGGAAAGGGGAATTTCTACCTAGGTACTGCTCTAGGTACTTTTGGTGAGATGGAAATTGTTAGTTCGATCGCTTTTGATTTTCGAATGCCACTGTTACACATTCAGATGTGGGATAATGGCCTGACGTGAAAATTAATTTTATTTGAGTAAATAACTTTTATTTTAAACTTAATGTTGTACTCTGAAGGCAAGCTATCTGATTCTGTATATTTCCAAAAATGATGATCAAGACAAGCAGTATTATTTCAATGGGGTATTTACAGCAAATTGAGCAACTCGAACTTTTCACTCCCTCAAGTGTATACTTCAATGCGAAGTGAAATAAAGATCAATATTGAAAGCTGAATAAGTTGCATTTCGAAAGGTTTACAAATTAATGTTACTTTGTATTTGGTTATCGTAAATAGATTGGATTATATTTGGTTTAGAAACAAATTTATTCTTCCTTGTTGCCAAAATGATGGGACTTAATTTTATGTTATTTTTCACGCTTGTCTTTGTAAATTTCACTTCGCTTGGATGTATAAACGAGGCTTAATATTGTAAAATTTCACTTCACTGTGTACAGGCCACGCTATTAATTGGAATTAAGGCTCCGAATTTGTAGTTTTTTTTTTACATTTCAAAAACAAATTAAATTCCTCATTTTATACTGTTAACTTCACAAAGCAGTTAGCTTTAACTATAATTATTCTGATTCAGACAGTAAACTAGGGCAGTCAATTGATTGATTCCAGCCATTAATTCACTTAAAAGTCGACATAGAATCTTAGTTCGCTTTCGGAAGTCAGTTGTTTGTATTTGTATGACTAAAAGAAATGGCTTTCAGTAATTAAAAAACTGCAATCGAATGTCTTACCAACTACAGCCAAATGACATTCTGACTGCAGTCAAATGACTTACCGACAACTGACTGCAGTCAAATGACTTACTGACAACTGACTGCAATCGAATGGCTTACCAACTACAGCCAAATGACATGCTGACTGCAGTCAAATGACTTACCGACAACTGACTGCAGTCAAATGACTTACTGACAACTGACTGCAGTCAAATGACTTACCGACAACTGACTGCAGTCAAATTACTTAGTGACAACTGACTGCAGTCAAATGACTTACCGACAACTGACTGCAGTCAAATGAGTTACTGACTGTCTTAAAATACTAAAATTTTATGATGTCTTAAAGACTGGAAACAGTCAAAAAGTGGTCCAGTCAATTAACTGATAGTCAATTGACTACTTTACTCAAATTCTAATTCAGAAAATTAAAAATGACTGTCGAGTGCAGTTTTACAGCTAAAAACATTGAGTAAGTCGAAAGATTTTATAAGTCAATTGACTGCAGTCACTAACTGACTGCAGTTTTATCATCTTTGCTGTTAATCTAGAGATTAAAAAAGTTTGAATTAAAAATAGACGAACAATTTTAAGAAAAATATAATTAAAGGGTTATAATATTTTGTCTATTAATTTTATAACCTTTTAATGATAATGTTTTTTTTTTCAATTTCACGGTAAAAAGATTCTTGACCAAAATTGTAGAGAATGGAATTCTCTTCTAAAAATGTGCTGAGACTTATCGTTCTCAAGATATCGCGGAAAACTTTGTACATCTCTTGTTCCAAAATGCAGGTCCAATTTGGGGAGGAGGGGGCTTTTTACCCTGAAAAATGTTTGTAAAATATGTAAAAATTAAATTTGGACCTTTCAGACCCATCCCTAAAATTTATAGTTTTCTAGATAGTTACAAAAAAAACTGAAAAATTCTCTATATCAACCCTCCCTAAAAAAAAAAAATTAGTCCCATCTGAAATTGAGGATCCTTCGTAGAAACTGTTGAGCATATGCAAAAAATCCACCAAAATGCATATTTGTGGGATTTTTTTTGAAGTTGGGCCTTTTTTGTCCAATTTTTCTAGACTATAAGGCTTTTGATCAAAATGTTTTGGTTTCCCCCTAGACGCATCACTTGGATTTATTCTTATCTCAAAAATAAATCTCATCTTCCGCGTAAAATTCAGGAAACCTTTTGTCAAACCCTTTTAATTATTGCCAAATCAAGAGTTCCACAGGGAAGTCACTTAGGACCATTTCTTTTTATATAAGCTACTATAAATGATGTACGCAACTCATCAGTCTACGTAATAGAATATTTTTGCAGTTGATATGGAAATTTTAATATTATCAAATTTTTAAATTTTTCGGTGATAGTTTACTTCTGAAATACGATGAACAAACCTTAATAAATTAAATAAATAATAATCTAAAAAAAAATGTACTACCACTACGATAATATTTATCCAAGAACACCAGAAAAAAAACTAAAATTATTATTAACATGAACATGAACAAGACTCACCTCTTGAAGAGCTTTTTTATCGGGAACCTTATTATTCATTAAGGTTCGTATCACATTTTTTGCTCCGTCTACAACGGCTGCCTCAATTCGCAATCGATGTCTCAGCTCATCGATGCGCTCCTCCAGCGATGTCTCCAATCGTTGTGGTCGTCCATCGCCGCAAATTCCTCCATTCTCTTCATTAGCTGCCTTAATCTTACACATATGATCCTTGTTTTGTTTTACTTTGAGAATTCGCAATCGAAGAAATTCGATTTTCGCCTTCGAATCGGCAAGCATCTGTTGCGCTTCCGCTAAGAGTTTCTTATCGCGACCATGGTGGCCGCTCGATATTGATTGAATCATATTCTCGGCACCGTTCTTCACTTTCATCTCGATGTTGAGTTGCTTCTCCAGCGACATAAGCATTTTATCATTGGCTGTCAGTTCGGCATTTCCACCGCCACCATTACCACCGCTCGATGGTGAAAGCGACGAATAGAGAATATCTGTGGAGAACAAGAAACAACAACATTGTTAAAAAAAAAAAAAAAAAAATGTTCATTATTCATTTTATAAGAGCTGGCTGACTGGAGAAGGATATGTAGGTAGGCACCTACAGAAATACACATTTACATGGAAGTGCATTTATTGGTGGACGAGTCGAGTTCAGAGTGACAGCATTGTAATGGGTTTTTAGCATGTTGCCATAGGACTTACACGCAAAAGTCGGCATAAATCAAAAGGAACATCATCCACCCGGATCTCCACCAGAATAGAATATCCCCGAGTTTTTCACTCCTTTTTTTTTTATTAACTTTGAGTTGGTTTTTTGCTTTTGTTGTTGGTGGTGTGTTGTAATAATGACATGACATTATAATGCAAAAACACGAGGAAGATGAAGGAGTACAGCTACAGGCACGGCCGTAGACATTCAGGAAAGGGGGGATTGTAAAAGTTTAAGGAGGTATTAAGAATATAACAGTGATATTTGACTAGTTAGACAGTGTCTTAATAGTTCAAAATAGTTGGAGATATGCTTTATTAAATTAAATAAAATGTGATATTAGTCAAGGTTTAGACAAGCGATTCAGTTGTCTAAGCAGGATAAAGTTTTAGACAACGATTAAACATGTTTATCTATAACTTGGACGGCTGTCTAAAGTAAGACATAGTTCATAATTAGGACTGCTAATTGAATAAAATGTCACATTAGTAAAGGTTTTGACAGATAATTCAGTTTTCTAAATAAGAAAAGTTTTAGACAACAGTAAAACATGTTTATTAATAAAATCAAAATGGCTTTTAACGGCAACTTTAGTCCATACAAATTGGCATTTAGTCCCAGCGATCTTAATTGGATTTATCAAGTGAGGGTCTTGTTTTATTATTTATTTATAACTTGGACGGGTGTCTAAAGTTAGACAATGTTTATAGTTACGACTGTTATTTTTTATAATGGGTGATTTTTAAGAGGTTTAGAACTTTTTTAAAAAAAAAAACACAAAAAATTAGAAAAAATGAATGAAATATTTATTTGAATCGATAGTTTGAACTTTGCAATTTAATGTTTAAAGATAATTTCATGCAAATGTTGACCGCGGCTGCGTCTCAGGTAGCCCATCTGCTGAGTCCAATTTTGGCATACTCTTTCACACATATCGGCCGGTATTTCACGAATGAATGCATGGATGTTGGCTTCCAGTACGTCAATCGAAGCGGGCTTGTCCCTATAGACATTAGCCTTGACATACCCCCACAAAAAATAATCTAATGGTGTCAAATCGCACGATCTAGGCGGCCAATTGACCGGCCCAATACGTGAAATTAACTGTTCACCAAACTCGCCTCGCAATTGCGCCATTGTTTCGCGTGCTGTGTGGCATGTGGCACCGTCTTGTTGAAACCACATATCATGCAAGTCAAGAACTTCCATTTCGGGCAAAAAAAAGTTTGCTATCATCGCTCGGTAGCGTTCACCATTGACAGTAACGCTGCGATTCGCATCATCTTTGAAGAAATAGGCCCAATAATGCCGCCGGCCCATAAACCGCACCAAACAGTGGCTTTTTCGGGATGCATTGGTAGCTGTTGCAATGCTTCTGGCTGATCTTCACTCCAAATGCGGCAATTTTGCTTATTTACGTACCCATTCAACCAAAAATGAGCCTCATCGCTGAACACAAGCAGCGCGCGATGAACATTTCGAACCGAGCACGAATTTTGATAGTAAAATTCAATAATTTGCAAGCGTTGTTCATTTGTAAGACGATCCATGGTTAAATTGCAAACCAAACTGAAGCTGTTTGACAGTGACACAAGGTACTAAACACACGTCAGCTGTCAAAACCAGTGTTGCCAAAACCAAACCAGCCAAAAAATCACCCGTTAGTTTATAATTACGACTGCTAATTGAATAAAATGTCACATTAGTAAAGGTTTTGACAGATAATTCAGTTTTCTAAATAAGAAAAGTTTTAGACAACAGTAAAACATGTTTATTAATAAAATCAAAATGGCTTTTAACGGCAACTTTAGTCCATACAAATTGGCATTTAGTCCCAGCGATCTTAATTGGATTTATCAAGTGAGGGTCTTGTTTTATTATTTATTTATAACTTGGACGGGTGTCTAAAGTTAGACAATGTTTATAGTTACGACTGTTATTTTTTATAATGGGTGATTTTTTAAGAGGTTTAGAACTTTTTTTTAAAAAAAAAACACAAAAAATTAGAAAAAATGAATGAAATATTTATTTGAATCGATAGTTTGAACTTTGCAATTTAATGTTTAAAGATAATTTCATGCAAATGTTGACCGCGGCTGCGTCTCAGGCAGCCCATCCGCTGAGTCCAATTTTGGTATACTCTTTCACACATATCGGCCGGTATCTCACGAATGAATGCATGGATGTTGGCTTCCAGTGCGTCAATCGAAGCGGGCTTGTCCCTATAGACATTAGCCTTGACATACACCCACAAAAAATAATCTAATGGTGTCAAATCGCACGATCTAGGCGGCCAATTGACCGGCCCGAAACGTGAAATTAACTGTTCACCAAACTCGCCTCGCAATTGCGCCATTGTTTCGCGTGCTGTGTGGCATGTGGCACCGTCTTGTTGAAACCACATATCATGCAAGTCAAGAACTTCCATTTCGGGCAAAAAAAAGTTTGTTATCATCGCTCGGTAGCGTTCACCATTGACAGTAACGCTTCGATTCGCATCATCTTTGAAGAAATAGGCCCAATAATGCCGCCGGCCCATAAACCGCACCAAACAGTGGCTTTTTCGGGATGCATTGGTAGCTGTTGCAATGCTTCTGGCTGATCTTCACTCCAAATGCGGCAATTTTGCTTATTTACGTACCCATTCAACCAAAAATGAGCCTCATCGCTGAACACAAGCAGCGCGCGATGAACATTTCGAACCGAGCACGAATTTTGATAGTAAAATTCAATAATTTGCAAGCGTTGTTCATTTGTAAGACGATCCATGGTTAAATTGCAA
Organism: Leucozona laternaria; assembly: GCA_932273885.2. Taxonomy (NCBI): domain Eukaryota; kingdom Metazoa; phylum Arthropoda; class Insecta; order Diptera; family Syrphidae; genus Leucozona; species Leucozona laternaria. Next base: position 13,556,672 of record OW026368.1, read on the forward strand.
ACCAAACTGAAGCTGTTTGACAGTGACACAAGGTACTAAACACACGTCAGCTGTCAAAACCAGTGTTGCCAAAACCAAACCAGCTAAAAAATCACCCGTTAATTAAGACTGCTAATTGAATAAAATGTCACATTAGTAAAGGTTTTGACAGATAATTCAGTTTTCTAAATAAGAAAAGTTTTAGACAACAGTAAAACATGTTTATTAATAAAATCAAAATGGCTTTTAACGGCTACTTTAGTCCATACAAATTGGCATTTAGTCCCAGCGATCTTACTTGGATTTATCTAGTGAGGGTCTTGTATTATTATTTATTTATAACTTAGACGACTGTATAAAGTTAGACAGTGTTTATAGTTACGATTGTTACTTTTTATATGTGAAATGTGCTTTATTTAATTCTATAAAATGTCGCATTAGTCAAGGCTTAGACAACCAATCTAATTGTCTAAGTAAGAAAAGTTTTAAGCCACTATTAAATAAGTTCATTTATAACTTAGGCGGCTGTCTAAGGTTATTCAACGTTTATAATTCCGACTGTTAATTTAAAAAAAAAACTCTCATACTAATATGACTGAAAAATATCATTTCATCTGCAAGTCTTATCCAATCGACAAAAAAAAGTTGTTAAACATCTTACCTAAAATGCAACAATTATTATCAGTGTTTTAATGCAAAAATAGTAGTTGTTTAAAAGTTAAATACCCTAAACAAAAAAAGTGGAAGAAAATGTGACAAGTCGTGTAATTCCGACTGTTCTTTACTTATTCCAACAACAAAAAATATATTATTACAGTCAATAAAATCTATTGGGTTCAAAGTCCCCCATTTTGTTTATTCAACGGGCGCCCATGGCCTGAGTCTTTATCGAATGAGAACAAACCTACGGGATTCTAAGTGGATATTACGACGACGATTGAAAAACTCCATATCTACAGAGGTTGAATGGGTTTTGAGATTAGGTTTACCATCATGAGATAGCCTCGAGAGATTGAGTTAAGGAAATCGACATATTATATGAAAGGAATTTGAGAATACAAATCATTATTCATCTTTGGGGGTTTTTTGTTCCATCGGTTTTGTATAGAATGTTTTACCTTATACATGCTCTTTTGGAACGGCAACGATTCAAGAATATGAGAGATGCAAGTGGAATTTGTTAAGTTATCTTCTATCTTTTATATAAATACATACATATACTTTTTTCTTGTGTGTTCGATAGTGTTTACCGTCTAAAAGTTATAAGCGATAATCTCATGTTTTCGACGTTTGACGTTGAATAAGATTATATGCAGATTATTTTTTTTTTCTTTTTCGAAAAAAGAACATTTTCAGATAAATTCGTAAAGCTTTGGATGTTTTGAGTTAGCCTATGCCGTTACAGGAACTCTGGCTTTTTGAAGCTGCATCCAGCGAGTATTTACAACAAAAACTGTAAATTCGTTTTATGGTTTTGACCATAATGAAGTGAATGACTTTAATGAACTTTTTAGTGTGAAATAATGTCCAAACTAAGCCCAATTCGTGCTCTTAATCAATATCATTTTTTTCACCAATTCAATTTTAGTTTTGTTTGTTCATATCATCTCAATTTAATACTAAAAACATAGGCTTAACGTCAACAAAAATTCCAAAAAGGCTTAGTTTTGGTGGAGAGCTTTTTTGCCATCTTAGGCACATCCTAAAAAGTATCGTTAGTTTGAATGACTTTTTTTTAATATTGAAATGGGTGAGTTTTTTTTATAAATATCTCAAAAATTATCATATTTTCTTTGGGAAAATTTTAAGCCAACAAATTGTAACTAATATAATTCTACAGAAAAAATATCACACAATTTTTTCCGTAGCATCAATAAAATTTCATATTTCTTTCATAAAAACGGATAGTTAAAGAGTTATTTACTACCAATTTAATTCAACCCTTTTTAAACCCACAAACTCAGAAGGCGTTATCCAAATTAAGAATAAATACCTACATATATACTTTTTAGGAAAAACTTTAACACATACAAATAAAACTCTCCACCAATATTCAGGGTTTTTAAAAGTCTAATTTTAGGCAGCACTAAAAAGTATGCAATGTTCCAATTTAATACGTTGAAGCCTAGAGAGACGAAGTATTAGTTTCTGACATGACATTTTTTTTCATTTGAGTGTTATAAGGTTGGGAAAAAAATTTTAAGCTTTTGTGGCAATTTTAAGAATCGCTAGAAGTTAAAAACAATGAATTATGTCTCCAAATTCGGGCATGTTTTTTATTCCCCTATTTTGAGAATGAGAAAAATCTTCGAAAATCCATTAAATAAAGCCTCAAAGTTGGGGAGTATTTTAATATTAAAAAATTCCCCAACTTCATATTTTTGGAGGGTTATTTCACTTTTTCTTTGAGGGGTTATTTCATCTGGTAGTTTAGTTACTTTGTGACGTCGTTGTCATATTTAAATTGAAATACCAGCAAGACTATTGTTTAAAAAATTATTTTCGAAAAAAAACATAATGCGACAAAATGTTTCTATCTACCTGCCTATGAGATCTGCCAAATTCCACAAAAGCATACCTAAAAGCTTTCTCGATGAATTCGTCACAGTACGCAGATTTTTTTTCGAAATTTAAAAAAATGTATTAGTTTTTGAATTTATAATTTATAAAATCGAATTGATATTTGCTTTAGACACGCATGCAAAACATAAAATGATAAGACAAACCAAAATGTTGGCAATTATATATCCTCTATTTTAATGCCTTGACTTTGAATATCCGACAAGTAGAACTCAAGTTATAAGCTTCGAAAGTTAGGTTTATCGAATTTTTGTCAAGATTTTGAACTTTGTTTTAACCAATACGAATCAATTTTTGTCTGCATTAAAATTTTGTATTAAAAAATATTCCTATCCATTCTTACTACTACATTTCCGTTGAGATTAGTCTATTAACTCAGAAGAATTCTATCAGAATATTTAAAGCTGCCTTTAAAATTGGCTTCGATTTTATTAAACATCTTGAAAAAAGTTAAAGCATAATTCTTGCCGCTTCGTTAGTTTTACGTGGAACTAACTCACAAATAATGATGATGCACATTTCCGACTATATATAAACTTCCAGATAAGCTATACTCATAGCCCAAGACAAAAGGCTAAAGCATCAAATAATTACGTACTTATTTATAAAAAAAAAAAAAAAAAAAAAAATTGTTAAATTCCCTTAATTGTTTTATATCTCATTAAATCTCATTATCTTCCATTTATTTGCCGTTGGCATCGAAGTTGTTGTTGCCACCGGAGACGGAGAAGGAGATAGAGACCGGCGACAGCAGCAGTGGGCCAAAGCCATTTAACTAATTATGTCTGCTGTTCATGCAAGCATACTTAAAAATGTGTGACACTCTGAGAACTGAACCACTCCTTCAAAGAATCCAAAAAAAAAAAAAAAAAAAAAACATAAACTCTATCCCTGAACTTTGAAATTCCTACTGTCACGACTTGACAGTGCAGGTTCACCTGCTGCTGCTGCTGCTGCTGCTATATGCAACCAACCTCCAAATCAACTCCAAGTCGAGACTCCTACTCCCAAAACTCTATGGCATCATCATAATCATCGTTGTTGTCGTTGTCGTCGTCATTCATGTGAAGTGAATCCGTGCCATTCCTTAATCGCGCTTAAAACTATTTTGCCATGACACCACGAAAACAACATCGGAGAACAACGACTCCGACTCCGAGATGACGATGGGGCACGTTGAACGATGCACGTTTAGTCTTTACGTCACCGCGCGCCGCCGCGCCGTCCATCGTCCCCTTCACGGAGTCTTGGTTCTTCGGATTGGAGTCTGTTATTGAAATGTCAACTAATGTGCAGCTTTGTGCGGTGCTCATTTTCATTGAATTTTGGACCGTTGCACGTCAGACTGGCTGTCTACTTGGCTTCACCTTACTTGGCAGTGGCTCTGGTGGTAGCAGTGTTAGCGGCAGCGGTAGAAGCAACATTGCTGCGACATAGAAGACTTGTATGTCCCCACCCTTCCCCAATTTGAAAACTTGTTTTTGTCATCTTCAGTTTTGTGGGCTGAACGTGGTCTTCTATGTGGACACAACAACTTCAAGCCTTCTCAAACAAAAGCAGCAGCGAGATCCCACATAGACCTGAACTAGTGTGGCAGCCAGGAGCGTTGGAAAATTTAAATTTTTCCCAACATTAGGTACTTTAAGGGAAGAGTGGAGGGGAGATGGGCAGGGCATATGGTAAAGTTAGTACACGTTCAGCCATCGCATATACTCGTTATAATATTATACTACTCGTAGGCTATGTGTTTTTGGAGAGGCGCGCACATACCATGGGGAACGGCTAAACTATGATTGTTTCAGGTCAGTGATAGTGGCAAACTGGGAGGAATACTTAATTTAACCATCAACCCAGGCAGGTTGTTCGTCGTTAGGTGCTTCTATAAAAGCAAGTGCGGTGGTATACAATTGACCGCCTCTTGGGAAGTAATTACTTAATTTTTGAATGAAGGGAGGTTATCTATAGAAACGTTTGTTGGGAATTTTCATGGACTTGATTTTGCAAAACACGAAGTTCCCTTTTAGACAAGGAATGTTTGGGTTGAGATTTAAGTTAAAAATTTACATAAATTCAATAAGGCAATACTTGGACGTGTTTGCTAAAAAAGGAGTTATTATTTTGAGCAAGGAATGAGGGTATAGCAGGACTAAGAATACAACTCAGTGTTTTTCTACTGTTGCCATTTAGATTGGCAATTAGAAATTATTGAATGAAACAATCAACTCCATGTGGAAAGGTTAATGAAAAATATCGAGGTATTGAAAAGCAATATTGAAAGATTCCGAATGTAGTTGTACACTAAAGGCTGCTTAAAGCTTATTTTAATATTGAACGAAGTTACTGGCCAATTTATTCTCTACACAAATGCCAGCGGAAATATCGCGGTAGGTCCAAAAGTAGAATAGATGAGTATTTTGATGAAATTTTCACGTAGAAAAAATTGATTTTAATTGAAACAGAGTTCAAACTTTTGACAAAAAAGTCGATTTGGTTACCTTTCGAAGCTTATACTTGTCGGATATTCAAAATCTAGGCTTTTTAATATAGGATAAATAATTTCCAACATTTTGGTATGTCATCATCATCGTCGGCTCGACAACCGGGGTCCGGTCCTGGCCTCCTTCAACAAGTCTCTCCACCCATCCCGGTCTCGAGCCGCCGCCATCCAGTTGCGCACCCCAAGGCTCCGGGCGTCCTGGTCTACGCCATCTCTCCAGCGCAAGCATGGTCTACCACGCTGTCGTCTACCATAGAATGTACCACAAAGAACTTTCCGAGCAGGTTCCTCTTCGCTCATGCGAGCTAGGTGCCCTGCCCACCAGAGTCTACCGAGCTTAATTTTTGTCACGATATCTGCTTCAAGGTAGATTGCGTACAATTCATGATTGTACCGTCTCCGGAATCGTCCTTCCTCACATATGGGGCCAACAATTCTCCTTAAGACTTTTCTCTCGAACGCGGCTAAGAGGTCGGAGTGCCTTTTGCTAAGCACCCAAGTCTCGGATCCATATGTGAGTACTGGCAGGACCATGGTCCTGTACAGCAGCAGTTTTGAAGTTATGGTGAGATTTCTGGATTTGAAGAGCTTTGACAGACTAAAGTAGGCTCTGTTGGCTTTGAGAAGCCGCCCGCTTATTTCTTCTTCTATATTGTTATCGGCTGCTACTATTGACCCAAGGTATTTAAAGGATTGCACCACTTCAAATTCGTACTCCGCTACCTTGATTGTTTGACCAACTGTTCCTCTCGCACTCGACGCCACCATGTACTTTGTTTTACCTTCACTAATGTGCAGCCCCAGATTGTGTGCCGCCTGCTCGATCTGGATGAAGGAATCATGTACAGCTTGCTCAGTTCTTCCGATGATGTCGATGTCGTCTGCGTAAGCCAGTATCTGGCTGGACCTGTTGACGATGGTCCCTCTTGTTGCCGTGCCAGAGTCACGGATTGCTTTCTCCAACGCCAGGTTGAAGAGGAGGCAGGCCAAACCATCCCCTTGTCGGAGTCCATTAAAGATGTTGATTGGTTTGGATAGCAATCCGGCTATTTTTACTTGGCTTGTTACGTTGGTCATGGTCGACCTACATAGTCGTGTCAATTTATTTGGGATGCCGAATTCTCTCATGGCTTTGTAAAGTTCTACCCTGGCTATGCTATCGTAGGCGGCCTTAAAGTCTATAAACAGGTGGTATGTTGGGATGTTTAATTCTAGACATTTTTCCATCGCCTGCCTAAGGGTAAAGATCTGATCAGTTGTTGATTTGCCTGGAATGAAACCACACTGATATTGTCCGATGATGGTTTTAGCGTATGGGGTTATCCGGTCTTGTAGGATAGAGGAGAGTATCTTATAGGCGGTACTCAACAACGTGATACCTCTATAATTGCTGCACGTTGTGACATCTCCCTTCTTATGTATGGGGCAAATGATACCTTTTCGCCAGTCTTCTGGAATTTCTTCATGCTCCCACACGTGCACTATAATCTCATGAATTGCTTGACGTAAAGCTGGCCCACCGTGTTGAAATAGTTCGGCTGGTATACCATCGGCTCCCGGGGCTTTGTTTTTCTTTAGCCGGCCTATAGCCTTCTCAACCTCTTCTATGCTTGGTGGCGGCAACATAGGGTACTCTTCTTGAAGTAGTGGAGCCTCCACTTCTGCAGTGAGCTGACCATTTAGCAATTCATTGAAGTACACTTCCCATCGCTCCAGTATGCTTTGAGGATCGGTGATCAGATTTCCCTCTCCGTCCTTGCAGTATGTGCAGCGTGGTGTGTACTGCGTCATGTTTCGGACGGATTGGTAGAACTTCCGCGCCTGGTGCGGACCTCGCTCTCGGCTTTTCTCTATTTCACAGATTATGTTCTTCTCCCAGGCTGATTTTTTCTGTCTGTGAAGCCGTTTTTCAATTCTTCTGAGCTCTTTATATTCGTCTTCGCGTGCCCGCGTTCTATGAGATTGTTGCATTGCTCGGTACGCAACATTATTACGTTCAGTCGCTAGCTTGCATTCATCATCAAACCAGTCGTTCCGAATTCTACGACTACTTCTGCAAGGTTCCTTTGGAAAAGGTTCAACTCGAGGGTTCAGACCTGACCCTTCCACAGATTGCGAACTGTGGACAAAGTATACGTAATAACCTGTTATTTATAATAAGTTGAAGAATTGCTAAGCACTGAGATATATATGAATCACTATGTTAGTTATTTTAAGTGAACGAACATTTAAAGCATTGTAACCGAAATTAGAGATAAATAAAGAATTTGTTATTTCGGAGTTAGACCCTCCAAGTCCATGTTTAGTTGCTTCTTTGGACAGAGCCCTGGACACCGGCGAACTTACCCAGCCTCGACGAAAAAGCATCACAGAGTTGGAGAAATGCTTCCTATGGAAATACATATTCCCCAAATTTGGGTATTTATGTCATGAATTTTGAAGGATTTATTTCATTCTTGTAATAGGGAAATTAAAATGATGACTGAATTTGGAGACTTCTTTTATTGTTTTACTGTTTAGCAGTTTTTGACATATTTCATAAGCCCTAAATAAAAAAATGTTAACGCTCAAAAACTGACACATCTTAGGCCTCGCCACATTTAAGAATACACCACACTGTTTGCTTTAAAAAAAACAACGTGAAAACATTAAAAAAAAAAAGATGCAAGAAACCACAGCGGGGGAACTTGGCATTTTATTTGAACAAACCGTAGTTTTAATTTGCAGGCAAACATTTTTTTCGGAAAAGTTGCAAAGCGATGGGAATTTTTTAGAGTTCAACAATTTCACGAAATCTAGATAAACAAAAAGCGGAAAAGTTACTTTCTTTGTTTGTTTGTCCGGGATAAACTCAGAAACCACATATCCGATTTTGCACCTTTTTTTTTGTGTTTGAAAGGTTATACCTTGAGGATGGTTTAAGGGATAATTTTTGTTTGAAAGTGTATCTATTTATAGGGTGAAATGGTAAAAAAAACCTAAAATATGGTATGCAATATTAAGAGGATGAACTTTGTGGATCACTTCAGGGCTAAATGGTTTTCAAAATGAAGCTCTTTATAGGGTGTAATGGGGTACAAAAATGCTATCTTATTTTTAAAATTCTTTTTTTTTTTTTTTTTTTTTAATGTCATATTTGGGGGAGATATTAAAGCTTTGAACATTTAAGTATTTGAATTTGATGCTTCGAAAAAGTTGATGCAACGAAAATTAAGGTTAGTTTTCATTGAAGTTTCAAGCTACTCAAAGTTATTTTCCCGAGCTAAATTACGCACAAGTTCGAACTAAGTTTTTTTGGTTCAAATTCAAATATTAGGTTTGTTAACAAACTCTCCCATTGACTTCATTAATGCTGTCTTTAATTGCAAAATTTCGACAGAAAAAAAATTAGGTTTGAACACATTGCTGTTTTGAACAGCTGATTATACTTGATTTTGCACATAGTTATGACATCTACTTCCCGTCCACTTTAAATAGGGAAGTTGATTCACATAAGGACTCGAAATACGACTCGAATGATTAAAGGTATTTAAAGAAAGGAGGGAGAAGAAATATGAGGGCTGGGGTCTGAATTTGGGTTTTTGGATTCTTCTATGATGTCGTCTATCGAATGACTGAATTCATATGAAACTATGTCTTCCCTGATCAAAAAATTAAAGACGTCATACCGCAGGTTCATTACCTACTTAGTGTTTGTTGCTTGAAAGTTAATTAATTCTTGGATTTACTAATATAAAGGGTTTTCCAATAAGAGGTGTTATTTTGATATTCAAAGAAAAATGGCATTTTTTTGAGATAAATGATCGGATGTTTATTTCATAAAGAGGAAGGTATGCCGTTAATAATGGAACACAACATCAGCCAAATGGCCGCCACGACCACGCTTACAGGACCATATCCTTTTCATGAAATTTTCCATAACCAAATCGCAAAGTGGCTGCCCTATGTCCTCGATAGCCTAACGAATTCCATCTTTGAGGTCTTGAATCGACGCTGGGCTGTTGGCGTAGACCTTATCTTTCACGTGGCCCCAAAGGAAGAAGTCGCAAGGTGCTAAATCACAAGATCTCGGTGGCCAATTGTGATCACCTCTTCGAGAGATAACACGGTCCGGAAACTTTTCCCGTAAAAGATCGATGGTTTCATTGCTTGTGTGGCACGTAGCGCCGTCTTGTTGAAAGTAAACGTTGTCCAGATCAATACCATGCAATTCCGGCCATAAAAAATCATTAATCATCTCTCGATAGCGCAATCCATTGACCGTAACTGTTGCTCCAGCCTCATTTTCGAAAAAGAAAGGTCCAATGACCCCGCCGGACCATAAACCGCACTAAACAGTGACACGTTGAGGATGGAGAGGCTTTTCAACAATAACTCTTGGGTTTTCCGAGCCCCAGATGCGACAGTTTTGCTTGTTGACGTAGCCTCCGAGGTGGAAATGGGCCTCATCAGTCAAGATGATTTTTCGATGAAATTCCGGATCATTTTCATGCATTTCAAGGACCCAATCAGCAAAGACACGACGTTGTTGATGATCAGCCGGCTTGAGTTCTTGTGTTAACTGAACTTTATTAGCCTTAAGACCCAAGTCTTTATGCAAAATACGGTGTAATGACGTTTGTGGAATGCCTAATTCCAAAGAACGACGAGGAATGGACAAACCTGGGTTTTCTTCAACACTTTGGGCTACAACAGCAATATTCTCAGTTGTTCTTGAGCGACGTGCACGGGTTTTATTCTTCACATCACTAACTTGTCCCAACAGCTCGAATTTGTCCACCAATTTCTGTATTGCGGTCCGACAAGGTGCTTCACGACGACCCAAAAATGTTTTAGTTTTACGAACCGTCTCTGCCAAATTTTCACCATTTTTATAGTGAATTTTAATAATTTCAATGCGTTGTTGAAGCGTGTATCGTTCCATTTTTATTAATGGCGTAGTTTCTACTTGTCAAATGTCAAAAAATGACAGCTTCAAAAGTGACAGCTACCGAAATAGCGGTCTATTCAAAATAACACCTCTTATTGGAAAACCCTTTATATGTAAAGCCGATGTGTTTTATGAGCTGTCTGTCAAGAACAACAACTTAATATGTAGGAACTTAAAGAAAGAAAGAAAGCCCTCGCACTCCAGGCCTGTATAGTACCTATTTATTATAGTTGTTTATCAATTTAGTCAACTTGTTAAAATCGACTAAAAATTCACATCAATTTTATCCTGAGGTCGTTCAATGATTCGTTCAACAAACCTGCTGCTACAATTTTAATTAATAGCTCTAATATTTTTTCTTTCACAAGCTACCCTCCAGGCAGTAGCTTCAAACAGGTATATTTATAACCTAACAATAGCCTGAAATCTGCTTTAATCTGTAATCAGTTGTTTAATTAAAAATAGATGTGCCTGGCTCGCAGGTTTTTTTTTTTTTACTTAAATGACTCCAATTAACCTTTTCTCTCAAGGTTCCGGTTGACTCAAAAAGCCGTATACAGCAATTTCAACATTGGAGTTTCCATTGCTGGAAAACAGTAAATGAAAACAACAAAAAACAAAAAACACAGCAAAGCAAATTTAAGAAAAAAAAAAAAATTAACTCCTGTTAAGGCCAAGTGAAGCATAACAAACAAAAATGGTAATGACCACCCATTTATATCTATATAGATATACAATAACTTCCTCCAGCCTGCAACCATAACTCGATGAGCCATTAACCGCCCTCCGCATAGAGCCCGAAGAAGAAAGTGCATAGAAAACCGCATTCGCAATTAAGCCATTTCACTGCTGCTGCTGCCTTATGCCTCTTTAAAAAGCCGTCGAGTATTTGCTGTGTTCGTTGACAGTTTTTGCTTGTGGCTTTGGAGCACACAATACTAAATAATAATAACAACAACAACAATCACAAACAAAACAATAACAATAACAACAACAACAGATAATGAACTCAGCCACAAGCAAGAGGACTAAAATTAGAAATTCAATTGCTGAGTGGATGCAACATGACAACAGCAAACAAAAATAACCAACGATGACTTTCTTTTATGCCACCACGACTAACAATCATATCTAAACGCTGATGACTGTTTGTAGTCCTCTTCCTCATCCCACTGCCTCTCCCACCATATCCTATTGCATTGTGAGTTGAGTTCCTAAAAAGACTGTCGTCAATTAGGAGGCATGAATGGATAGCGACCGACGATGCGACGCACGGTGACGGCAGCGGTAGCAGAAACATGGACTCTACGCTCTGCCCAAAAGGTGTTTTCTGCTGAAAATGCCTCCAGCAAGACAACTCGGAGACTGTTTAACGGCAGCGCGAACAAAAGCCAACCAAAACGGCAGTGGTAAGCCAACAGTCAACGTAGTACTGTGTCGTTGACATAGAAAATAGTGTTCCCAATTCAATGTTTAGAAAAAAAAAATAAAATTATTAAATGAGCTTTATTTTTAAAAGAAAATAAAGTAGGTAATTGAAACGTCTTACAAAGTTACAATTTAACGGTATATATATAAAGTTTTTCGATGGTGAGTTAAGCCAGAGTTAGCTAACTCTAGAAGTAAATTATCTCACACTTAACTGTGGAAGCAGTGGATAAAACACTAAAAGCATATATTCAGTCAATCCTGAGTAAACTCATCAAATTTGATGAGTTAACTCGGGTTTAACTTTAATCTCGCACTAAAAACTGGACCTAAGTTCCTACTACTATCACTGTCAATTTTACGTCAAAAACTAAAAAAAAACTGAATAGCTTGTGTGAATAAGTTCGATCCCGGTAACAGACAAAAATTGTCAATTAAAACTATAATTTTTGGTAATCGGTTTGCCCCCTCCCCCTGAAAAAAACCCTTAGTAACTTTAAACTTGGTGTTAGCACTCTCAAGTTGTTTTTGTTTCATTCAAACCTTCAATTCAGATGGTTTTATATCTTCTATTTTCTTCTGAAAATTACGAAAACTACTACGTGATTCTACTTTGTGGTCAATGAATAAAAAATGCATTTATTATTTTTATCAAATAAGAGAGTTTTTTTTTTTCAATGTAAAAAAGAGAGAAAAAATGGGTTAACCATACTCCTGGCTCCTTTTTTACTGAGAAAAATGAGTTAAAGTGGGAACTCTATTTCCGTGACTCAGAGTATTGCATCAAAACAAGATTGTTACTCCTCTTATTTTCCCCCATAAAAAAAAAAACAACCACAAAAAACTCAACGAACAGGAGATGAAAGTATGACAACTGACAGCGGTGTTCTACTACAGGCGAGCAGACAAACTCACAGCCGAAGAGGACTTATGATGACATCTCGTATCTTTTGTGACAACTTCATTTTGAATGAACCTGAACCCGAACCGAGCCCGAGCACCGCAACGCAGCGGACTGAAGTTTCCATCAGTTCTCAAGTGTTGTGCGTTATGTCAACTTAACGTTGATACTTTGGTTGCCATCATCAAAATGTCATCTCAACGGATACACCATACCACCACCAGATCCAGTGAATATACAATAACATTATATTATTTGCAACATACAATGCCTCTTATCGCATCTCATAACAACCGATTTGAATTATTCGAGTATCTGAATGACTGACGAAAGATAGCTCGCGCTCAGTGCGTTTTGGGACATTGGGAACTTGGAACTTTGAACGATGTGCACTGGACTGGGAGGCAAAGGGAAGAATATTATCATGGGGCACCCTAAAGGCACCTACATACATACCGACACAAAGATGAATGGATTTAGCTATAGAAACATTGACGGATGTCCTCGAATATGTGTATTAAATGAAGATATTTTTATCTACATATATTGACATTTCGCATGTTTTGAGCTTGAATGAAAGCCATCACTTGTGTGCGCGATATATGTATTTTTAGACGTACATATCTCTTAGGTATCTATCTGTGTTGTGTTTTATATATTTTTTGATATCGGAAATTAGGTCGAGTGGGTGAGGAGCGGGGGCGCGGGAGCGGGTGCGGGTGGCAGAGATAATAATTTATGAATGGTTGAACCACGGGGACTTTGAATATTAAACTTGCATATACGACGTTGAGCTACGTTGCGTCGCGTCGTCGGCTTCGGTGGTGGATAGATGAATTTGCTGGTGAAGCTTACTCATAGAAATAACGACGGTGAATATAAAGTGCCATATTTATAAAGGAACATAATTTTTTTTTTTATTTACAACAACGGCAACGGTGGGAATTCAATTTACAATACGCAAGGGAGTCGTTCTATACACTTTTTGCCTTCAGCCTTTTTCATGACAAAACTTTATGAGCTGTAAAACATTTCAATCTAAACTGAGCTATCTAAGCTAAATAAATTAAAAGAATTTAAGTGTGACTGTTGAGAAAAATGTTTAAAACTCATTAAAAAATAGATAAAATAGTAATAATCAAAGAGACAAAATCGAGATTCTTGCAGGGTCATGATTCTCTTTTGTCAATATCTTTGTTTCGCAATTAAGTTTGATCGGAAAAGATATTCTTTTTTTTAAATTCATTTGCCCAAAGTTTGTCTTGGTTTCCAGGTGTGCAATGTATTTCCCATCAAAAACTAAGAAGCATGATATGGAAACACAAGCACTTGCGATGCATACTCAAGGAGATGGGAGAAAAGAGAGATTTTGTGACAAAATAATTCGTTAAATTCTTTCGATTGGACAAAAAAGAGTTCCTTCAGTTGGTTTTTAAGAAGATGCCATCCATGTGCTTCGAAATCTAGAAGATATCGTGCATGTGATGGGAAGTTTCTGAAGTAAAGGGTGTTTTTTGTTTTTAGACGTGTGGTTTTCAATCTGGCAATACTTTTTTCGGAGTTGGTCTTTTTGACAGCTGTCACTTGATTTGTGCTCAGTTTGGTTTGCCATTTCATAACGAATAGACTCACTCCTGAATAACGTTTGCAAATAGTGCAAATTTATTACCAAAATAATCGACATAATCGCCCAGGAGAGTCGGTAATTCGAGCAACCATAGATCGGTTTCGCACCACGTTTACTCTAGTGGGTAATGCGCATCCTCAGAGACGCCGTACAGTGCGCACCGAAGACGCTTTTAATGCTGTGGAGCAGAGTATCGAAGAAGACCCGAATGAGTCCATCCGCCATCGCGCGCAACAATTGGAGCTTTAAAAATTGGGCCTCTCGGCTAGAATTTATTCGAGCCAGCCGCGGCGGTCACTTGGCCGAAATCATTTATAAAACATAATGGCAAACCCTTATCTTTCTAATAAAGCTAAATTTTTGGCCATAACATTGATTTATATGCGTTTTATTTCTTCTTGAAAACCACGCGTCTAAAAAAAACACCCTTTATATATGTTCTACAAATTTAAGAGCGGAAGGTTGTAGAAATCGCTCTTGCAATTTAAAGTTCCACCTACCTACTTCGGAAATAAAACCCCACAAGTCGATAATTGAATTTTTAATGTATTTTTTATTTCGGTGGAAAAACAAGAACAGTCTAGGAGCACTTGAGTAATTTTTGATATTTTTACAAATTTATCTTTTTGAAAAAAATGGATTTTGTGCAGAAGTGGGTGTTTCCTTCTGGATCAACGACATACATAATGGGGTTGTTGTAGAAGGAAAGAAATAGTACGGGACCTAGGAGACTACCTTGATGGATGGCGCAAAAATTATCAAATTTTTATTTTTTCCCCTCACAAAACACAACACAAGTAAGAGAATACAAAAGATTTATTAGATGACACTCGGCAAACTTCAGCAATTGAAAACAATAATTCGGCATAGTCGCACGTACATTCTACATTTTTTTCAAATATCTAATTGCGTTGTAAAAGTGTATTAATTTCTACCAGTGATCTGTCAACAAATTCAAAAATGTCTCTTACGAAAGGGCAGTTTCCAATAGAAAACCACATATTATTACCTTTTCTAAGAGCAAAGAATTTGGTTCTTACTTCTATTTCTTTAAATAGAGCTTAGACCTTCTTAAGATCTTGCTTAGAACAGAACTTAACTTAAATCCTAACTGGGTTTTAGGTCTTTTTTTTTGACGCTTCAGACGTGGAGCCTTCTTCGTCATGTCAAATCATTTATTTCTCAAAAAAATTTTAATAATTTTCAAAACTATCCTGTTACTTATATTGCTTTTTTGAATTATATTCCATTATTTACCAGCTGGCCCGCCCCGGGTTCGCACGGACGCAAAAATCTTCGTTCAAAAAAAAAATATTTAAAACAGAAAATAAAATATTAAAAAACAACGGTAACACTTACAATGCCATGCCTACATTTTCGTACAACCAGAAATATTTACGGTACAGTTTTTGAAAAATTAATTTTAAAACTAAAAATTTTGGAAAAAAATGAAAAAATGAAAAAATGAAAAAATGAAAAAATGAAAAAATGAAAAAATGAAAAAATGAAAAAATGAAAAAATGAAAAAATGAAAAAATGAAAAAATGAAAAAATGAAAAAATGAAAAAATGAAAAAATGAAAAAATGAAAAAATGAAAAAAAGAATTAAAAAAAATTAAAAAAAAATAAAAAAAAAATTATTAAAAAAAAAAATCAAAATTGTACGTAATTAAGTAATAATTTTGTTTTCAAAATTCAATGGCCTTATAATTTTTTAGTCAAAAACAGAAAACCGAATGCTTAAATGTCTTGTACGTTTTGAGAACATTGGAAATACTTAAGCAACCGATTGGAGTCAAATTATTTCTGTTATTTTAATTTTCTATAGAACTAGACGAGATTTTAACATCCGGTTTATGATTTTTGACTAAAAATTAATAAGAGCATTGAATATTAAAAGCAAAAATACTACTTAATAACGTACAATTTGAACAAAATTGGTTTAAACCAACACTTTTTTAAAATTTTATTTTAAATTTTTGCGTTTGAAAATTAATTTTTCAAAAACTTTTTACTAAATCAACTTTATTAATAAAAAAAAATAAAAGTAAAGATTTCTGGCTTAACAAAAAGGTATAGAATGGCATTATAAGTGTAACCCTTGTTTTTTAATAATTATTTTTCTGTTTTAAGTCAATTTATTTTTAGAAAATTGCCCTCGGGCTTAAACGGGAGAATACACCCCCTTATAAACGATTTTTCCTTGCCTCGACCCAACCTACACGATCTAGCTTCTTGTCACAACTTATGCGAATCACCTTGTAGTATTATATATGTGTAGGGTAAGTTAGACAGGTAATTCCAATAACTCATAAATCATAACGTATGTTATTTTGTATAATTGTTTACCCCCTTTTCCCCACAACACCCCTGCTTCTTCGTATATCTAGTTCAGATTAAATTTGTGATAACGAATTTTGATTGAGTTAACTTTGACAATCATTAAAATAATTAGCTAGAAAAATATATTAAATTTTTTGACAGTTAAATATTTTGAATGCTGTTCAGTATTCACCATTTATCAACTCTAAAGAAGCCCGATTTAACTTAACAATCATAGTTCAAATAATTGGTCAAATTATTATTAATTCAACTCTAAAGAATGTTTCTCCTCTAAAATAAACTGAAAGTTTAAAAAAAAAGTATTGGTTTGACAGTTCATTTGATATGACATGTTAAATTTTTGACAGTTGTTGTCGTCTTTGGTAAACCCATCGTAGATCTTTAATAATTATGGTGAGTTTCCAACAAAACTCAAACCTTTATATTCAATGATTTAAGGACAAGAACTGTCTCTGAAGTCTGGATACATGATGAATTTTGACAGTTGAATGAATTTTGACAGTTGAATTTATTTAATATTTTGAATAATAAAAGACTAAGTTAATGATTTATTTCTAGTAGGTAAATTTATCTTTACACATAAACTGTTTTCTTAGCAATTATTTACCAGTTAAACTGTTTTCTTAGCAATCATTTACCAGATAAAAACTATCTGTAGACAGAATAATTATTTTGACCTTTAAATATGACAGTTAACAGTTTATATACATATTTTGACAGAAATTCATCTTTCTCCAAGGAATTTTATTTCAACAGAAAAAGTTTCATAATAACGAATTTAATTGATCAAATTTAATTTGACACATACTTTTTTGTTTGACAGATGAGCGGTTATATCGTTTTACAGACTGATCATATGACAGTGACAGTTTAGTTACCTAACATCTGCATTGCAGCACTAAGTTTGTATATATTTCCTTATGTCTTAAATCATCATTACAATCTGTCACACAATTTCGTGAGATTCAATTTCATGTGTGTGTGAAAAGGAGAACTAATTAATCAAAAGCAACAAAAGGTTAAAACACGGGAAAGCAATTATTTAAAAACGTCTTATGTCATTTCTGGGTGCTCACATTTCCATACATGACGACGAACTGCGGCGCCTATAGCTCCAAACCGCCATCACTGCTGCCAACCATACCAATCACACTGAACTCTTACACTAATTTTCATAATTGTGACACAATAATTCAAACAAATGAAGAAAAATACCATCAGTCAGCGACACACACACAAACACACAAACACACACCAGATAAACAATTGAAACTGATATCTTTGGGCAGTGTAATGTGTGGCGCGACTTATGTAATCAAATGCAGTCGACGAGGAGGTGAGTGCATGATATGTGTGTGTGTGCTGTGTGGTGTAAATGCATGTGAGATTTTTCTAAATTGCAACTAGAAACTTGCAACAGTTTATTGCCCTAGATAAGGTTCGTATTGCAATTGCAGCTTCCCTCTGTATGGCAGATATACAAGCAATGAAAAGATCACACACAGAAATATGACCACCGACATTTTAGTAAGAGAATTCACAATATGGCGCGCAATTTTGACAGCATAAGCACCACCAGACAACAACAACAACAACAACAAAAAGCTCCCATCGTCATTTTAACCAATTAAATTCCATCATCAGGTTTTGGACTTTTTTCCGTCAAAAGTTTTTTCTCACCTATGTCTTTGATGTTTCACCACTTTAACGATGTGTCATGTCGTAGTTGTAGATAGGTACATATGTACATATAGACGGACAATTTTGGGAAAATTGAATTCCAAAGTTTTACACGACCATAAAATGTGATTTATGTGACACCATGGCGGAGAATTTTCGCTACTGCAATGCTGCTACTGCTGCAGCAGACTATGCAGACAGAGTGAATTAAATTTATTTAATTCATTATAAAATGTTTGACATTCGTCGATTTAGCCTATAAGTACAGTATAGCAAGTACCTACACTTGAATGGCTTTTCAACGGTAAATAGAGGTACCTACTTTGACAGTTGCTCCTTCCAGCTCACTGTTGGCATTGGCTTTTAGCAAGAGCGAGAATTTAATTTACACTAAAAGCTTTGTCTATGCATAAAATGTTGTGAATATTTGGCAGCAGCAGCATACTACAGAGGTATACTTCAACAAAATATACCTACCTTATACGATCCTGTCAGAGTCAGAGTTTGTTAGTGTAGTGTTGTTTGGTTGATGATGCATGAAGCATGATGCGTTCACAGTTCACCATAGTGAAACATAAATAAATCAATTGTCAAGCAGGGTGGAAATTTAAGTTGTGAAATTCAACTCTGTGGGTATCGGTATAGTGTAGTTGCTTTAATATTGAATAGAATACATTTTGGATTTTGTCAATTTTACTTTTGTGCGTTGACCTACAAATTGATGATTTATTAATGTTCAATTGAATCGTGTATAAATGAAAAATTTTCAAAATGCTTTGAGTTGCGATTGACGAGTTGCTATTAATGAACTATGAAATGGTTGACGACAACAACTATATACCTAGATTCATTTTGTTATAGAATGTCATGCATTTGTTTGAGGCTTAAAAAATAGCCATAGACGCTGTATCTTCAATTTTAAACATTCAAATGTGTGTCAATCTTGTTTTTTATTGAAAAAAATAAAAACAGATTTAACAGATTTAACAGATTTATGTCATATAAATCATTTATGAGGTTTTTGGCTGAAGATTCACAGAGAATAAAAATCAAGGGTATTTTTTTTTTAGACGTGTGGTTTTGAAGAAGAATTAAAACGCATATAATTTAATGTTATGACCAAGAATTTAGCTTTGCTATAAAGATAAGGGTTTGCCATTATGTTTTAGCAATGATTTTGGGCAAGTGGTCGCCGCGGCTGGCTCCAATAAATTCCAGCCGAGAGGCCCAATTTTCGACAGCTCCAATTGTTGCGCCCGATGGTGAATGGACTCATTCGGGTCATCTTCGATATTCTGCTCCACAGCAGCAATAGCGTCTTCGGTGCGCATTGTACGGCGTCTCTGAGGATGAACATTATCTTCTAGAGTAAACGTGGTGCGAAACCGATCCATGGTTGCTCGAATTTATGCGATTTAGCGGTTATGTCGATCGAATATATGCATCGCGCGAACCGAACCATTATTCTGGTAATAAATTTGCACGATTTACAAATGTTTTTTTCAGGATTAAGTCTATTTATTGTGAAATGGCAAACCAAACTGAGCATAAATCAAGTGACAGCTGTCAAAAAGACCAACTCCGAAAAAAAGTATTGCCAGATTGAAAACCACACGTCTAAAAAAAACACCCTTTAGATAAGACGCACCAAACACTTAATCTTGATCAATGTAACGGCCGTTGGAGTTTTAAACGTGGGTTACGTATTCCTGGAGCCCAGTAGCGATTGTTTTGCTTATTGACGTGTCCATTTAGGTGGAAGTGGGCTCCGTCGCTCCAGAAAATGCAATTTACTGTACTCCACCACCATTTCCCAAAAAGTTTTTCCGTAAATTAAAATCATTTTCTTTTAGTTCTTGCACTAATTGTATTTAAAAAGGGTGGAATTGCACGTCTCTTTAAATTTCGTGAACTATAGATTTTGGAACGGACGCTCTTTTCCTTACTAAAGTTCTTGGATTTTCGCGCAAGCTTTGCTCGACATTCCCTATGTTTTCTGTGAAAATGGCAGATCCAGTGTCTCGAATCCAGTGTCTCTTTACTTGTCAAAATGTTTATATTTGTTGCTGTTTCTAGTAATGTCATGTGTAGTTTTCGTCAGCCGCCATGTTTAATTTCTGACTGACAACCTGTGAATTGTGTACTGTGCTCCTTGATGTTCTGATTGGCCCTGGATGTGGGGTATTTAGAGTGGAAGCAGTTTGTCGAAACCTTTGAATGAATAAAGGAATTAAATTAAAACTTGGCCCGTCACTCAATCGCCGAATATTATAACGTGAATACAATTGTCGAGGCGCGCTTACGTAAGAATCGCCACTGTGACATTGTAATTTATAAATCCGCACTCAAGATGATTCAAATGACACCAAAATCTTCTCGCAAGGTGTATAACTGTTTGAAATATTGACGTTCTAATACATAAATTTCCCACCGGACACCCTGTACATAAACTAAAAATACCAAAAAGTAAAGAAAAAAATCCAACACATTTACTTTGTTCAACGTGGTCATCATATCTCAAATTATGATTGTGGTATTTTCAAGTTTTGCTCAACATAAATAAATCTCGACTCTCCATGCATTATATAGCTCCATCAATACATATAAGCTTTTCCTTTCTTTCCATATGCTCAACAGATGCAACACGATAATAATAATAATATTTTATCGATTGACAGATTGTAGATTCATTGGACAAAAATAGCCAGTTAAACCGGTAGCATCATATATAAAATAATATTATATGTATGTTGCACTATGAAGTATGTTCAACTGTTTTTTTTGTTGTTGTGTTGTTGTTGCTCTCAAAAGACACACAAATAACAATAACAAAATGCAGTCATAAATCAAGATACAATATCTATACAATTCACTTGAGTAGGTTCAGATATGTAGATGGGATTTTTATTTTTAATATAATTCGTATATTATTTATTTGATTGGCAATTATGCGTGATTAGTTGATGAAACAAACGGCTGGCGAAGCACTGTACGATGATGGGTTATTCGATTTAATATGTTCATACATACTCGCAACTCACGTAGGCATATTTGCTGCTATACTTTATCTAATGAAGATTACAATCGAATATCCAGACATGTGTTGAAATTAAATGTTCAAATCGAGCAGAAATTAATTCGTTGTGTTTTATGCACTGAACAAAATTAACTGAAGATTTTAATAGAGCTTTTTTCTGTTGATAGAAAATGCGATAAAACAATGACAGACCAGGAAACATTTCGACGGTGTTCAAGGGAAACTAAAGCTTCCGTAATCGATGTATCACTTATACGTATAAGTTTAAAGGAACTGTTTTGAATTCTATCCAACAGATTCAAATGTGCTAAAGGGGCACGCAAGTTTGGGCAGATGTGTGCCTTATAAATGGTAGCCAGATCAGAAGGGGATAAAATGATTTCTTCGATGCAAGTGCCATTCATGCATAATGGCATTAGTAGAATATTTTGCTTCGCCTACAGAAGACAGTTTTGAGTTTTCTTAGCATTAAATTCCACGCGGTTGTTAACACCTTATCGTAGAATGCTGTCAAGATCGGAATTTAATGAATTTATCATACTCTGCCATTTCAGTTCCACAGCCGAAGAACAGGGTTTGTGAATCTGATAACAAATATGACAAGCTGAGGGTACTGTCGTCAGCGAAACAATGTAGCGGATTAGAAGTTTCAGTCAAGAGATCATTTATGAAAATAAGGAAAAGAATCGGAGACAAAACGGAGCCTTGGGGCACACTAGTATTTATTTTATAAATATCAGACTTAAAACCATCCAAAACAACTCGAATTAAGCAGTCTGAAAGGTAATTTCTAATCCACCGAAGGACAGACTCATCGATTACAAATGTACAAATTTTTGATAATCAAGTGAAATATGAAAGTGCAATTAGTTTGACGTTTAAAATATCAAGTGCCTTTGCTTCTCCAAAATGATGTGTAAGGATTGGTTCCACTTTTCGGTGAGATATGCCATCAGATCACCAGTGGACCTATTGCTACGAAAGCCATATTGCCGGTTATTAAGAAGCTTTCGTTCTTCAAGATAATTAATCAGCGTTTCCATAACATTGGAAAGAAGGGACGAGGATTCTACCAACTGTATGAGTGCGGAAGAAGATTTTTCACATAGAACTGTTTCCGTTCTCAAGAAGGTATAGGACGAGTCAATACACTGTGTATGGCAAAGTAGAATTTGAAGCAAACTGGGCTGCAAGCAAGATCGCTTTTTCTTGCGTGGTGACAATAGGAGTGTTATTGTGAATGAGTGTTGGAACTGATGACAAAGAAGAATTTATAATATTTTTTTACAAATTACCAAAAGAATTTAACTTTTTACTTCCTTGGGGATGAACATTGCAGGTATTTCGAGCTTGTCTTTATTTGTTCTAGTTTTCGTCAGTGCAGTTTCTCTAGTAGCATCGGAAACTTAACTCTTAAAACCTAATAACCTCTTTACAGCCAAAGTCGTACCAAGAATTCTCTTTAGAAATCATACTTTTGGTCCTGTTAAAGATAAAAGTCTTCATTCCACTGAGAAAAATGCCTGTAACCATATCAGCACTGGAATCTATGTCTCCATCGAGTTAGCATAATGACCAGTTAAAGTTTCTAAAGAAATTGTTCAAACTGTCCCAGTTGCCTTTCTCATATTGCCAAACGGTTCTTTTTGGATTTTTTTTCTTTAATTAAAATAAGTTGAGTATGAGAAATTTGCTGATATGATACCTTTAAAATATATCAAAACTAAGTTTAAACAAAAATTGTAATAGTCTATAAGTTTCTCATTGAAATTAAGAATATTCCAAAATATATTTCACTTTAATCGATTGAATGGTTTTTGAAATTATCCAGGAACATATAGCAATACTTTGAAAATAATCAGCACTATTAATTTGGAAGTGAAATGAGAAGAAATATTCAAGTGATTTAAAGGTTAAGATTTTATCATTTGCATTTTGACATGTTTTTTTTTTTTGTTCAGTGTAGTCAATGATTATTATATTATGAGGTCATTGTTTGGATTTATCAAAATGTGTATATATGATGGGTTATACGCCAGACGGGAGTAATTTTTCGACATATACAGAAAATTATGATAAAAATGTGTTCATCATTTTTGATGGGTAATGATTTTGGAATTCAGACTGAAGTTAACAATTCACTCGTATTGCGTTGAACTTGTTTTTTTTTTTTTAATTTTTTTTTTTAGAATACCAGACGTCTGTCTGTATTCTGTGATGTCTCATGGGCTTAGTGGCATCTAGGTACCTACTTAAAATTGAAAGAAACCTTAGTTTTGCTTTCATCATGAAAGGTATTAATTTTTTTTGTTATACAAATTAAAAAAAAAAAATATGAAAACACTTAATTGATTTGTTGTTTGAAAATAAAATGTAGACAGGGATTGTTTTTCCAAAGGAGAATAGAATCTAAAATTAAATTGAATTAATCTGTGAGTTGTTTTTCTAGTGAAATCT
Organism: Leucozona laternaria; assembly: GCA_932273885.2. Taxonomy (NCBI): domain Eukaryota; kingdom Metazoa; phylum Arthropoda; class Insecta; order Diptera; family Syrphidae; genus Leucozona; species Leucozona laternaria. The sequence continues at coordinate 13,580,131 of OW026368.1, forward strand.
ACAAAAGAATGTTGTTTTTTTTTTTATTAAATTTCAATAAATTATTATTAATGATCGATAAAATGGTTAATGTGGGTTTGCTAAAATTCACAGATAATACGAAAATGTGAAAAACACAGTGTTTGTGCAGGGAATCAAAATAATTTTTTTCCAATGAAATCTTAACTCTTACTCAAAGATAGAACGGTGTATTGAATATGAGGGGAAATTATGTAAAAAAAAAAGCAACGAATCAATAAATTAGAATTATATGATTTTGATGTTTTTCTTCTTAAAACATAATTTTATGGAAGTTTGGAGGATATCGTGGCATTTGTGAATGTGAATTTAATGGGAAATGAGATACAACTCCGCAATGGATTTATTAATTTTCAAAGAAATAACTTAAATTCGTCTAATGAAAACATAGCACGCGGGCAACTATCGCATTTTTTTTCATTTTACTCCTTTGTTGTATATACAGCTAAAAGAGCAACGCTAGAGATAGAATTAAATGCGCCGAGATAAAGTGTAAGCTGACGGAAAAAAAGTTTGCAAGATATCAGAAACATTAACTGTATATAATTCTAAAATTTCGACCGAATAAAAATGTTAACTTTGACAATTCTCCTGTCAATCAGTTATCAACATGAAATTTCTATTAAACGTCAAGATATTTGACAACCCAACTGTCAAAAAGAACTCTTTCAAAAAACAATATTTATATATCAAATTCAAACTTACCACGCCCATTACTCGTGACAGTATTGCCTTGTGTTAATAAAATTTGACTCTCCAATTCTTGTAACTCTGATTTAAGTTCAGCCAATTTGCTATTACTCTTTTTAACAATCGATGCAACATCATTTAAGGAACGTCTATCCGTAGCTACTTCGCGTAGCTTTTCGGCGCCTTCTTTTATTTTGAGCTCTTTGCGAATCTCACGCCTAATGGCTTCTTTGATTTCCTCCAAGCGATTTGGAAGGGCACTTTCTGGCAAATTATCTGTGAATCCATATTTATGGCTTAGTTCATAGAGAACTGGGTGTTTAATGTAATCGCCCTGTAAATAAATTAAAAAAAAAAAAATGTAAGTTATTAGTGAAATTTCGTTTGCAACTTTATGACAAAATAAAACCAAAGAGAAAAGAAAAAAAAAGAAAAAAAAAAGAGGAGTTCAGATAAATATCGATGAGTAACAATGTAATAATTGGTTACATTCAAATATCAAAATTTACAAATTTAAAAATAACGAATAAAAGAATTTATTTAATTTTTGCATTTGACTTTTTTTAAATAAATATGTCTGAATAAAATTTGGAAGATAAGGGTTGCACCCAAGTTTTTTTTCAAATTCAAAGTGATGATGGCCCTTGTAAATACAAAAAAAAAAGATGAACTTTCTAATTAAAAGTTGTAGAAATTTAAGAAAATTGCAAGCTTTGAATAACATTATATTCAATGTTAATCATCTTTAACAACATTCTAGTTAATTTAATAAAATTCCATGTTATTTCAACACAACATTCTTCTTAATATGAAAATTGGACTCATTTTGACATGTGCCAATTTTGTGATATCTTGGCAACGTCTCTAGTGAATTTCAATTTCACTACAAAGCTTTTTGACTTAACCTTTCATATAGCTATTTTTAAAATTTCTACTTGATAATCATTACCTGGTCTTGTGTTTAACTAACTCTGTGTCTTTTTATTTAAATATTGGTAACTACATATTTACCTACAGTTACCTTCAATTCTGTTTGTGATTTACCTCATCGCAGTGTCGATTTTCCCCTGTATCTGTATTGTCAAAACCTCTGCCTAAAGTCTTTAACCCAAGTCAGGTACAGTCATAAGTTAGAACGATAAGCTATTGAAATACATAGATCAAATGTTCTCAAGTGCCCAGGTTCTCTACGAGCCGTCGTGCTAACAAATTTGTATATTTATTTGATGCCTTGAAAAAGTCACTGCTTTCTGTATTTTTACTCCTCTTGAAGCATTTTGACAAAGGAAATCCGTAAATACTAATAATTTTATCAAATCACAGCCAGAGGACTACTGAATGTGAGGATCGGGGTTCCATAAGGTTCTTTTTTAGGGCCTTCACTATTTTATCTTTTTATAAATGATCTGCCCAGCGATTGTTCTATTATGTATTGATTTGTGCAAATTTGTATATCCCCTCCAGTTGGTTTACAGAAGAACATAGCTTATAGAATGAATAAGGATCTCTTAACAATTTCAAATGGCCTTCTAACAATAATTTCCTAACCCTGAAAACAGCATAATTCCAAGTGATAGCAATTTCTTTGACGCATTTTTATCTCATTCATGGAGCTTGAGTTTTGGTTTATGGGTCCATGGTTCTTTTCCGGTTGAAAGTCAAGTATATACTACTGGAAGAATCTGCGGTGGATTAAGTAAGCTTTGGTTATTCTCCATTTATAGACGCCTACAAATACAAAAGTGAGGCTTCTTAAGCACGAGGTACTACTTAACTACACCAATATTATATATTTTCAACTCTATTCACTAGGCTAGCAAATGCATCTAGAAGCATTTAGTAACATGATAACTTAACGAAACTTAACGAATCTAAAAGAAACTTAACGAAACTTAATGAATCTTAACGAAACTCAGCTTAACTTAGCGCAGAAGAATGCGGACACGTTTGAGAAAGGAGTCAGTGGATACATAGTGGACCATAAAGTTTCTAAAAATGGATTTATTGCAAAAAATATCGTAAAGTAAATTGGCTGTAATTGAGTTGATATTATTAGAAACGAATTATATGGGAAAGCCGTAAAACCAATTGCATTATTCGATTTAATAATCCAGGATTTTTTTTATTTGCATAAACTGTTTTATTGGGTGCGTCCACTGTTCCGGCTGAACGGAGTATAGGTATTTCATTTATTGCCTAAACGACGACTTTTGAAGAAGACATTTCAACGAATCATGACTACAGAAAAGATTTCATTGGGGAGGATTTTAATCCAAATAAACCATTTAAAATTAAATCAATATTGCACTCTCTTTTTCCCTTTTTTTTGTGTTAAATACCACTTCCTTCCGAAGGTTTTTCTCATGACACCTTGAACAAAGAAAACATACATAACAAGCCTTACAAATTCAATGACAAACTCGTCACATGATATCGATACACCACAAACACAATATGACTCATTCACCTCACAGGTGACTCCTACAATGTTGATAAGCGGTTTAAACAAAGAACACCCTGATCATTCACAATAACATTACAAAAAAAAAAAAAAAAGAAATTACATTAAACATAATTTATTGTTTTCTTTTTTTTTTTTTGTTCTTGAAAAAGATTACATAAATTAGATATGAATAAGACGACACAAACATCAAACACAGAAAACCTTTAAATTTATTCATTTTTATATTTATTTGTTTTATTTACCTCTGCATAGAATATCGATGAGGCATGTGTGCTTACGGTGACGCAAACAGTGCCGCGACGTAAGGTCTTAACCGAACCTCTAGACACTTTACGTATACGTAACGATTTTGTCGATTTCGAGCGATGCAATTCCATTTCAGGGTTAAGTTGATGATTATTTGTTTGTTGTTGTTGTTGTTTTTGTTTTTGAGGTGCGCAAAAAAAATCAAATACACGCCACCAAACCGGCGGCGAATTCTTCATGGGTACTTATATACGTAATTAACGTAATGGTAAGGAATGTAACGCGCCGGTAATGTTAAAATTAAAAAAAAATTAAAGCGGGAAAATCCAATTTAGTACGTGAATTCAAGCATGAAGAATGCGCGCACTATAACAGTATTGCCGGTTCCCTCGATTCCGTCGATGTTTTTTTTGTTTGATGGTAGAGGTCATCAACTGCACTTAAAAAATTTACTGCAAGTTCAAGCACAACTTAGCCATAGTTAGTATTATTTTTTTTTTTTTGTACCCATATACGCACAATGTTGCTCTTTTGGGCATAAACGGTTTCTGGTTACTTGAAGACTGAGGGGAAGCAATTAATCATTAAAGAAAACGAAAAGCCACACAACAGCTCTCTTATTCGTCATGGTAGATTGAGGCAGATGCAAACATCATTTCCTTACCTATACCTATGTAATGTCTGTGAGAGTGGAATTTTGTTTTGAGTATACATAGACTTCCTCTTATGTGGTTAAGGTTTTAATTGGTCATTTATTTTAGTAGATCAAGTTTCTGTGTGTAGTTTTGGTATTTACTGGTTGAACAACGTGGAGCGTTTCAAAATTTAAAGAGGGACGAATTGGTTTATGGATATATGGTTTTCAGTTAACAAACTGGAATCAAAATAATAATGCGACTTCCTTTTTAAAAAAAGAGGTCTGGAAGATTTTACTTTATTATGTTTTACTAAATGTACTTTCGTAAGTTTTCCCTGGGATTTCTTAAATTTTTTAAACTACGGAATCGATTTAAAGGGTGTTTTTTTAAGCGTGTGGTTTTCATTCTGGCAATACTTTTTTCAAAGTTGGTTTTTTTGACAGCTGTCACTTGATTTATGCTCAGTTTGGTTTGCCATTTCATAATTAATAGACTTACTCCTGAACAACGTTTGCAAATCGTGCAAATTTATTACCAAAATAATGGTTCGGTTCGCGCGACGCATAGTGCGCTGCGTCCAATATTCGGTCGACATAATCGCTAAATCTCATAAATTCGAGCAACCATGGATCGGTTTCACACCACGTTTACTCTAGAAGATAATGCGTATCCTCAGAGACGCCGTACAGTGCGCACGGAAGACGCTATTGCTGCTGTGGAGCAGAATATCGAAGATGACCCGAATGAGTCCATTCGCCATCGGGCGCAACAATTGGAGCTGTCGAAAATTGGGCCTCTCGGCTGGAATTTATTCGAGCCAGCCGCCGCGGCCACTTGCCCGAAATTATTCTTAAAGCATAATGAAGCTAAATTCTTGGCCATAACATTAAATTATATGCATTTTATTTCTTCTTGAAAACCACACGTCTAAAAAAACACCCTTTAGTTAGGGTTGCCAGGCAGATGCACATAGTTTAGAGAAAACTTTGTGAATATACTTAGATAGGGTCTCCGTACTAAGTTGATGTATATTTTAGTCATTATTTGAATAAAAATTAACTTAAGTTTTTTAATGAAACATAACAAAATTAAAAGAGATTTCAAGATTTAAGGGTTTATTGTAAACATCAAAGGTGTTCAAAATAGCTTTCAATCAAATTTGAACTATATCCAATTCTTAGTCACTTTAGTTTTAAACTTTTTTCAAGGCTTTGAAAATGTTTACGGAATTGTAGTTATTTTCTTAATTTTCTACATATTTTAGCTTCCATTTGATATCGTTTTAAGTCTCCATTTACCGATAATCTTTTTGACGAATGCTCTTTCTATAATTCCATAAATACGATCGATCGTGTTAATGTGTGGAATGCTCTTTTTCACTTGAGACAGTAGAGTAGGTATGTGTAGGTACAGAACACTTAAAGAAAAATCCTCAAGTTATTTAAAAATCTAAAATTCTATAAAATCAATAATTAAAATTATGCGAACGTCCAGTGGGAGTGCAGTCGACTCCCAGGGATTAAAATATTGATATATAATCGGCATGATTAAACCAACTATAATTGTTAAGTATTCTTGTGTTTTTTTCGCATTTTAAGCATTTTCTTCCACTAATTCTGATACTTTAATTTATTTTTGTAAATTCTTATCATTGTGATCTATTGCATTTAAAATCATTCGATTTTTCTGACAGCTTTAGACAAATCAATTCACAATCGTTATAAATCAAATACAAAAACCAAAGAAAAATATTTCTATTGTTCTATGGTGAATTGTTAAATTGTAGTTTTTTTTACAAAATAAATTCCCAATTTTTTGTTTCCAATTCTAAGTGTGTAGGTACCTTTAACACATTGATTCTTTGTTAATTTTTTTTTTTTTTTAAATAAAGAACTTTTCAGAGAAATTTACTTACTTACTAACGATTAATTATTTCAACTTTATTGAACAAGCATATTGAAACAAGGAAAACAAAATGAATAAGTTTTTAACCTACATATAAACAAACATATTCAATTTTTGTATTCTAAGAATTGTAAATAATATTATTTACTATTCTTCGATTCTTAGAATACAAAAATTGGATATGGTTTGTTTATAGATTGAAATCCACACGATTTTTCAACATTTTTGTTATTTTTATTATGCAACCTTTAGGTTGTTATTAACAGAAATTATGTTATCAACAAATTGTTTTAGAATTTTATCTTAAATTCCAAGTTCACAAGTGAAAAACGATAACAATAAATATGTTGTTGTTTTTTTTTTGTCTTCTTTTGTTTATTCAGCCGAAATTAATTTTAAATAATACAAAAACCATGAGTTCAAATCCTTATCTGACAGCTGTCAAAATGTTTCATTTGTATTTCAATATAATAGCTTTGATTATTGTGAATGAAGCTTAAATATAGATGAACGATAATGGGGCCATTTTTGCGTTTAGCATATGCAGATGCAGAATTTCTTTTCTTAGTATCCAGATCTATTGTAACAACGAGTATCTTTACGTGGAGAGTTTTTAAATAAAAGAAAATCTCAATTGTGAATGTTATTTTTGGATTTGCTTATGATTTTAAGTGTTTGCGCCATGCATGGGGAGAGAAAAAATGTATTTCTTGCGTCACTATATTCGCAATTCGTTTACGTGGTTTACTATGATGATTGTTTACTTTATCTGACAAAAATCGACGAGAATGTGTGCGCCGCTGAGGGAAATTTGAATATCTTTTAGAAAAACATACATTATGTATTTTTTTTTCTTTCTTTTTGGAGATCTCACAAATGGCTATATTGATGATAAATACCTCGTATAATTTTGAATGTAATTGAATAATAATAATTTATTTAGTTAGCCTTGACAGTGAGCTGAATAAACATTAGATATTATGTTTGTTGCTTACGGGATTAGGTAACTTTTGTTTCAGATTTTGTGTTGCATTCAAAATAAGCGATGGAATTCGAAAAATTATTCCAACTGATTTTTTTTGTTTTCTGAATAAATCACGATTTTCATGTTTTTTTTTTTTTTTGTTGGCTTAAAGAAAAATATTAATTAATAAACGAATCACGTACCTACTGATAAAACTGAAATATTTAGTGATGTTCAATGGCATTGTTAACAAATAATGATATTTTGTAAAAAAAAATTCTAAGGCCCGAAAGGTAGACACTTGACACATTTGCATTTAGATTTGATGCATATTTAAATAACAATGACAGCAGCGGCGCTTGAATTTTATTGAAGCATTTGATGTGAAGACGTGTTGTTATGAGATCTTAAATAATAATATGTATAGTTAATCAGTCATTTAAAACGGTGCAGACATCGCTTTGGAATGCATTAGGGTAGGCAGGTGTGTTTTCAAATCTTAATTTAGACACATTATATCTGTAATTTTGTACCTGTGTCGTGGAATGAAGTTAAACAAAATCAAATTACAGAAATAAAACAAAATAAACACACGTGTCGAACTTTTGATGGAATCTTTTTAAATTTTGAGTTGATTCTTGACCAAAAAAGAATTACTCCGTTAGATGCTGGACGTATGCAACCTAGAAATTTATGATTGTACAGGAAATTAATACGAAAAATATTAATACTAAAGAAAGTAAAAACAACAAATTTGATTATTTCTTTTGGTATCATTTGCGTTCATTCACATTTAAACTCATGTGTTTTTTTGTTTAAATTTTTAGCGACTGAATAATCGTCCGACCGAAATAGCATACACGTGTTCCTAGTCCAAAGGTGATAGCTGGTGATATGATTTTTTTTTTTAATTCTTGACTCAATAAGGAAGTCTATATCAACATCAAACTTTGTTTCTAGATTGTCTTAAAAGACGAATTTTTGTTGTTTAAGTTTATAACAAAATAATTTTGGTCTTAACAACTTTTTAAACCGTAAAAAAAAATTAAAAGTCACTAATTTATTATAATTACATTTGTCTACTTTTATTTATTTATTTATAATTTTATGATTTGCATCATAGCTTAGATACTTTAGAAAACCACTTAAAAGTAGATTGCATCTTTAGAAACTTCAGTAAAGCTTTTGACAATTTAAGTCAGGAAATACGTTTAAATAAATTAACGAAAATTGGACTTAACGATCGTTTTGTTTTGAGGATATCTTCAATTCTTCATACTTTAAGGATAGATATTAAAGTGTTATATTCAGAAATAAGAAAGTTAATTTTGGTGTACGTCAAGGAAGCCATCTTGGTCCTTTGCTGTTTATTTTATTAATAAATGATCTTCCTTCTAAAGGATGTTTTTTTTAGACACGTGGTTTTCAAGAAGAAATAAATCGCATATAATTTAATGTTATGGCCAACAATTTAGCTTTATTATAAATATTAGGGTTTGCCATTATGTTTTAAGAATGATTTTGGGCAACTGGCCGCCGCGGCTGGCTCAAATAAATTCCAGCCGAGAGGCCCAATTTTCGACCAATTTTTGCAGCAATTGGGCCCCAATATGTCAGCAATAACGCGCCGAATATTCTCTTCCAAGGCGTAAATCGTCTCGGGCTCATCTGCGTAGACAAGCGATTTCACATAACCCCACAAAAAATAGTTCAGCGGTGTTAAATCGCACGATCTTGGAGGCCACGCCACAGGCCCACGACGCGAGATAATGCGCTCACCAAAAGTATCCTTCAATAAAATGATTGTTTCGTTGGCTGTATGGCATGTAGCGCCGTTTTGTTGGAACCAAAGGTTGATCCACATCAACATCCTCCAATTCAGGCACGAAAAAGTCATTAATCATGGCTCTATGGCGTTCCTTATTGACTGTAACATTATGGCCGGCTTCATTTTTGAAGAGATATGGTCCAATGATTCCCTCTGCTCATAGAGCACACCAAACAGTGACTTTTTGAGGATGTAACGGCGTCTCAATAATGGCTTGAGGATTATCTACACTCCAAATGCGATAGTTTTGCTTATTGATGTAGCCATCCATCCAAAAATGAGCTTGATCGCTGAAAAAAAAAAATTTCTTGTGAAAAAACAACGATCTCGTTTCGAGCCCATTTTGCACAATTTGCATGCGTTGTTCAGGAGTAAGTCTATTCATTATAAAATGGCAAACCAAACTGAGTATAAATCAAGTGACAGCTGTCAAAAAGACCAACTCCGAAAAAAGTATTGCCAGATTGAAAACCACACGTCTAAAAAAAAAAAAAAACCCGTTATATTACAAAACTCTATGGCATTTTGACGTTAAAATATTTAGAACAATTAACTCCATCAAGGATTGTGAACAACTACTAGACGATCTTCAAAGATTTTGGACATGGTGCAATAAAAAACAGAAATAAAATAGAGACATTTTTAAGTTAAAACTTCATTTGATACTACCAACCTAGAAAATAAACAAGTTTTTTCCAATTTTAGTCAAGCCCTGGAAAGATTTCAGTAGAGAAAATCTAAACGAGGAAAACTTTTCAAACACTTGTAGGGCCCTTGCTAGTAAAAACTTGTTGGCTTAGTTTTGATATCTCATCAGAAATATCTAGTATGCAACCAAAGCAAAAACTCTATATATTCACCTTACAATGGTATGGGAAATCGAAAAATGATGATTTTAATCATTGCACTTGTCTTGTGAATTAGCCCAGTGTTTAAGGTACCAGAAAGTCCCAGTTGAATGTTAAATAAACTAACTTAATTAAATTTTTTTTTTGTCACTCGAGGGAAAATGGCGCACAACTTACTGGCGAGAGCCTAGCTAATGCCGATTGTAACCCCTTCTAGCCCTTTGTTAGTACTGTCTTTAGGGTCTAATTAAAAACTACAAATTAAAACTCTCGCTCTTTTTTAATAATGGAATTGGGTATAACATCAAATTTTCTTTCTTTTCCATCGAAAGACTATTTATAAATTTCTTCAATTTGTCTTGCTTGATTCTGTTAACAAATGTTATTTTTAATTGTATGAATTATATTCTCGATGAACGCCAAATTGATTATTTTGAAAATATTTTGACAACATTAAATTCTAACAAGCCATAAAATCCCATCAAAGCAATTAAGTCTTACGACAATTTTGAGAGCAAAACAAATATTATTTCGACTCTTTGTCTTGAAATTATCAATTGAAAAAAAAAAAACACAACAAAAGAACAAAAAATAAAAACTATCCACTGTTAACTAAAAAGTTCCACTGTTTGTAGAAGTAAACAATGTAGAAATATACCACTTTAAATTTTCTCGCAGTTTCGTCTGTTGTTCGTGTAGGTATTATCTGTCGAATTAATACTGAACATGTATACAGAACAGCTCAGACAGAACATGAATAAATTTCAAATAAAAGAAAAATACGCGCGAAAAAATACTTTTCAACTCATAATAAAATTGACAAGTGATAATAAAAGCAAAAAAGCTAATAAAAAAAAAAAAAAAAAAATCACGCAAAACAGTGGCAAAGATAGATACAAAAAAAAAAAAAGAAAAATAAGAAAGAAACAGTGCAGTTTACGCTCACGACGACAACTTCCTTCTCCTCCCACGTATACACTTAAGCCCGCGCGCACACAACATTTAAATTTATTTACACACGCAAAGTGCCAGTTGGAATCGACTTAATATTTATCTTTTCATTTTTTTTTTTTGAAAGAGTCGACTGTGGCAACGATTTTGGCACTTTTCCGACACTTCTCTTCGTAATTTTCTTAAATTTTCAATTTTTCATGTGCGGGGAGGTTTTCATTATTATTATTTAGGTTTTTTTTATTTTTTTGATTCAGTAGGCTGTTTGAGAATTCACCAAGCGTAGACAGGCGAGCAAAAAATGAACTAGGCTACGTGTTAAAATTTCGCACTACGAACTTTTTTTCTTTGTTTTTTTTTTTCAAATGTCATAAATTCTAGGACAATTTATTTCAAAGGACTAAGATTCACATTTTTTTTTTTTTTAATTTTTGTATTTATGGGAAAACTCTCTGAAATGGTTGTGAGTTTTTTTCCTCGTTAAAAATGAAAATTATTTCTTCATTGATAAAAAAAAATCCGTTCGCGACGACAACGACGACAACCAGCAATGCCGATGATTTTAATCACTAACGACAGGTGGAAGTGAGTGTCCGTGTCCGTCGTCGTCGGTCGAACCACACCAGTTTAGTTTACCTATGCTATAATACACCGAGGTTGACACATGCTTATAATAACCCAATACAAACTCTTATTCACTACTACTGCCACTGCTACCACTGCTGCTGTGCTGAGAATGAGAAGATGAACGTCAACGACGAGCAACTCTATTAACCTCCCTCTGAGCCTCAGACAATAAGCAACCCTCCATATCAACCAAAGTCTACAAAGTGAGGAGTATAGATTCGTTTGAAGTTGTTTTGGAGCTTTTTTTTTATTATTTTTTCCTCTGTTCTATATTGTTGGGGTAAAATAACACATAAAGACAAGCTAGGGTGTGGATGGGATGGAGGGTGGTTTACCCTGTTTTTAAAGGCCAATGACTTGATGGTGATAATGGGTTTTATTTTTAAAATTTGGGGAAAGGTTCGGAGAGGAATTTTAAAGGTAAGTTAATTTTGGACAAACAAAATAAAAAGATACAAAAAGCTTATAAGTGTTGCCGTAGTTTGGGGATTTTTCCTTCAGATGATAATGCAAAATTGGGGCGGTGAGAATTGTGAAGGAAGGTATTGTTTTTTTAACTAGGAGAATATACAATATATCCAATTATTGTTTTGGAACTTAACCGCTACTGAATTTTTTAAAGCAGACAATCAGTTCCGAGGGCGCGAACTGAACCCAATACGTTCATATGTATCGAAAGTCTCTGCCATCGATATTTTATTGTAAACTATAATTATCGATACGTTGAACCTTGTTTGTCTTAAAAAAATCGTCCAGGTAATGAATTGCCCTGTAATTTGATGTTGTCAGCTATCCACTGTTATCGATATTTTTCGATAGTTGTTTTCTTACATAAATTGCCCAAGGTAATGAAATGACTTGTTACTTTAAGCTTTGAAGGATTAATTAAAGACAATTTTTAAGCATGTTTTATTTACTCTGATAAGAAACACTTTTGCAAATCCAATGAAATTTTTTTTTTTTAAATTAAAAAAAAAGAATTCGATAGTGCAATTTATCGGTTATAATCGATTTCTTCTATTTCCAGCTGATTTTGGTTTAAAATTTTGACTCCTTAGTGGACTTAAGGTCTTGCTTGCTAGTCAGTCAAAATTTAATAATTTTTAAAGTTACAAATAAGGAAATATGATTTTGGTTTCTTCCGCATTTCCGCATTGTTCGCTTTACAAAGATGAATTAATTAGATATTGGATAATAGCTTAAATCTTCCGTTAAATTTGACATTTTGGGAAGTTATGGCTATTCTCAAAAAGCTTAACTTAAGATTTAATACTGATACTTATATATCTAGCTTTCTTAAGGCAGATTATATCGAGATTATCGACAGATAAACTTATTGCAAGCTTCCTTCTAAACTTCAAAATGTATCCATATTGATAAAAGTTAGATAAAAAGGAATATTCTGAATGAAAGCTTATTCTAAAATGACTCGAGTACTATCGAAATCGATTTCTATTGTGCAAACAATCGATTAAAATTAATATTCCCATCGATTGTTTTCCAACTTTAATATTTTGCATCGTTTCCGATAGCTTTGCTTGGCATCGCCACATTTGTCTGGTCCTAAAAAGACCCAACGATTTTTTAAGGCTGTCCCAAACCTGTGCGAAACATTCGAATCGAATGCAACGGCGAAGTTAACCAAATCGACACTTAAATTCGATAGTTTACCCACACAAAAGCGGAGTTCAAAGATTCTCTGCCCTTAATATGACGTCGCAACGACTTCATCGTGCCAGTGTACCAAATCGACACTTAAATTCGATAGTTTACCCACACAAAAGCGGAGTTCAAAGATTCTCTGCCCTTAATGTGACGTCGCAACGACTTCATCGTGCCAGTGTGGGTACTGGGTACTCTCGAATGACTTGAATAAAACTTGTCAGAATAAAAATTTTATTTACCAAACTTTTAATACAAAACGGGGGGCAAATTGGATCTACTAAATTACCTGAAACATGATCTAAAAATAAATTCTGTTCCTATAAATAGTCAACAACTACTTTTGGTTGATACCGCATTAACTATCTAAATATACCCTATGTTGTACCTTAGAGGGTATAAATTATTGATATAGACATTAAGTACTTGCAAAGGTGTATATATGCACAAAACTAAACATGTGTTCGCTATTCACAGAAGGTAAAATAATAAATCACCTACACACTTGTTTGTCTGTGGGTGTAGGTGTATTGACTATTGAGTTATCAGAGATATTTTACCACTTTTCGAAGAAAAATACAGAAAAAAAAACCTTATCAGTCCACACGAGCATTTGCAAAAACACCATAAAGCCACTATCAATACACATGAACGAATAAAAACTGATTACAATTTCAAAACGCGAAACACGAACACAAAAATATGTGCATAATACAGTTATATAGATATACCTACAGTTAGAACTCAGAATGTGCTTCAAGGGTAATCAAAATTGATGATACCTTATAGACACAACAATATGCATTCAGGGAGAAACACATTTTTTTATTAACTGAGGCGCGCAGAGCATGTGTTGTGTATTGTGTTCGTTCGTGCCGATTAATTGCGTGCAATTTATGGCCGAAAAGGGACGACAAACTTGTGGCAAATTGTTATTCCTTCTCACGTAAATAATTTCTTATCCACATAGATACATAAAAAAATATAAATAGAAAATTAGTCAATTTATGCGGGGGATATTATAGGAACTTTTCCCAAATTAGTATTTTTTTCTGTAGGTATTTAATTTTGAGAACAAAATTTGCGTTTGTTTAAACTTTTCTCTTACAACTATTTTTGAATTTAGTTAAGTTTAGTTTGGTAGATTTTTTATTCCAAAATGATAAAATTAATTTTATAGATAAGGCTGGTCATGATCGTTAGCAAGTTAATTACAAACCAATCAATCAAATGATGACAGAAACAGGGTGTTTCATGGGAAAAAGTTATGTCTTTAGATTTAATGTTTAAAAAGGAGAAAGTTGTTTATATATGTATTGAGTAACCTGGTGGGGTGTTATAATAACGGGTGGTTTTTTAAGAGGTTTAGAACTTTTTTAAAAAAAAAAAACACAAAAAATTCGAAAAAATGAATGAAATATTTATTTGAATCGATAGTTTGAACCTTTCAATTTAATGTTTAAAGATAATTTCATGCAAATGTTGACCGCGGCTGCGTCTCAGGTAGCCCATCCGCTGAGTCCAATTTTGGCATACTCTTTCACACATATCGGCCGGTATCTCACGAATGAATGCATGGATGTTGGCTTCCAGTGCGTCAATCGAAGCGGGCTTGTCCCTATAGACATTAGCCTTGACATACCCCCACAAAAAATAATCTAATGGTGTCAAATCGCACGATCTAGGCGGCCAATTGACCGGCCCGAAACGTGAAATTAACTGTTCACCAAACTCGCCTCGCAATTGCGCCATTGTTTCGCGTGTTGTGTGGCATGTGGCACCGTCTTGTTGAAACCACATATCATGCAAGTCAAGAACTTCCATTTCGGGCAAAAAAAAGTTTGTTATCATCGCTCGGTAGCGTTCACCATTGACAGTAACGCTGCGATTCGCATCATCTTTGAAGAAATATGGCCCAATAATGCCGCCGGCCCATAAACCGCACCAAACAGTGGCTTTTTCGGGATGCATTGGTAGCTGTTGCAATGCTTCTGGCTGATCTTCACTCCAAATGCGGCAATTTTGCTTATTTACGTACCCATTCAACCAAAAATGAGCCTCATCGCTGAACACAAGCAGCGCGCGATGAACATTTCGAACCGAGCACGAATTTTGATAGTAAAATTCAATAATTTGCAAGCGTTGTTCATTTGTAAGACGATCCATGGTTAAATTGCAAACCAAACTGAAGCTGTTTGACAGTGACACAAGGTACTAAACACACGTCAGCTGTCAAAACCAGTGTTGCCAAAACCAAACCAGCTTAAAAATCACCCTTTATGAAAGTTAAAAAAAAAAAAAAACCTAAGATTTATGACTGGGTAGCGCATACTTCCTCTTTGATGATATAAGCCAAATGGTGGAGTATATTAAAAGCTAATTAGAAGAAGAAAAACAATATAGATTTTAATGAGGCCCTACAAAGTTTTGTCATATATGCCTAAAAGGGGCCTAACAAGGGATGCTTTCGTTATTCACCAGGTCCTCACCAGTTTATTTGGGACTGGATCTTTGATGGACCTTCCGCTTACCAATCCGATGCACTAACCACTGAGCTTATTCCCATTACATAATTACAATGTTGAAAATGTTGAATTAGTTTATACTTAAATTTTTCATAGCATTTTATAGCGGTTTTTAGTTGTATACGGGGTATTTTTGAGGAGATAGCAAAACTTGCCCAACAAGCATTCATTAGAAAAGGGCTCAGCGAGTATTTGACACGTTTTCTTCGTCTAAATTTTCTTTTTTTGAAAACTTTCCCGAATCTGGACTGAACTTGGCAAAACCTTGCCATTTTTTCAGGCGGGTAAAGCTTACTTTCTTTGTAATACTTTTTTTTTTTTAATTTTAATACAATTTTAATAAAATTTTTCCTAGATAATTTAATTTTTTGTTTATTTAATTTTAATATTTTTAACTTAATTTTATTTTCAACTAGTCCCGGCTTCGAACGGGTAGACAAACCTAAGTTTCGCATAAAAATTACAAAAGAAAATATTATTTTTGTTGGACTATTTGTAATCGAAAACTACTTTCTGGATTAAAGCACACTTCACGTTATGAAAGGCTAAATTTGTAAAAATATGATCATTCAACCTTTATTGCTTTCCCAACAAAGAAAGTATTCGAAAACCATTGTTTTGTTTCTATCCCATTTCCTTTCAAACACAACTTGAAGTTTTGAAATCGGATACCATTTTTCGCCCCTTTTGCCCCCATTTCACCCTATAAATACCATATTTTTGTAAAACAAATATGTAATCCGAAAGCAAACCACTCCTCATTTCAAACATTTAAAAGGAATTCTTAAATCGGACATTTTTTTAACTTTATTTCGACCTACAAATTACAATATTTTCAAAAGAATGTTTTTTGAGCCATTTCCTGCGAAAACATTTCAAACAAAAAAGTAGTTTCTTAAATCGGACTTTTTTTTATTTTTACCCCATTTCACCCTACAAAGTTAATTTTTCCGATATTTTAATAAAGGGTTTTCCAATAAGAGGTGTTATTTTGATATTCAAAGAAAAATGGCATTTTTTGAGACAAATGATCGGATGTTTATTTCATTATAAAGAGGAAGGTATGCCGTTAATAATGGAACACAACATCAGCCAAATGGCCGCCACGACCACGCTTACAGAACCATATCCTTTTCATGAAATTTTCCATAACCAAATCGCAAAGTGGCTGCCCTATGTCCTCGATAGCCTCACGAATTCCATCTTTGAGGTCTTGAATCGACGCTGGGCTCTTGGCGTAGACCTTATCTTTCACGTGGCCCCAAAGGAAGAAGTCGCAAGGTGTTAAATCACAAGATCTCGGTGGCCAATTGTGATCACCTCTTCGAGAGATAACACGGTCCGGAAACTTTTCCCGTAAAAGATCGATGGTTTCATTGCTTGTGTGGCACGTAGCGCCGTCTTGTTGAAAGTAAACGTTGTCCAGATCAATACCATCCAATTCCGGCCATAAAAAATCATTAATCATCTCTCGATAGCGCAATCCATTGACCGTAACTGTTGCTCCAGCCTCATTTTCGAAAAAGAAAGGTCCAATGACCCCGCCGGACCATAAACCGCACCAAACAGTCACACGTTGAGGATGGAGAGGCTTTTCAACAATAACTCTTGGGTTTTCCGAGCCCCAGATGCGACAGTTTTGCTTGTTGACGTAGCCTCCGAGGTGGAAATGGGCCTCATCAGTCAAGATGATTTTTCGATGAAATTCCGGATCATTTTCATGCATTTCAAGGACCCAATCAGCAAAGACACGACGTTGTTGATGATCAGCCGGCTTGAGTTCTTGTGTTAACTGAACTTTATAAGCCTTAAGACCCAAGTCTTTATGCAAAATACGGTGTAATGACGTTTGTGGAATGCCTAATTCCAAAGAACGACGAGGAATGGACAAACCTGGGTTTTCTTCAACACTTTGGGCTACAACAGCAATATTCTCAGTTGTTCTTGAGCGACGTGCACGGGTTTTATTCTTCACATCACTAACTTATCCCAACAGCTCGAATTTGTCCACCAATTTCTGTATTGCGGTCCGACAAGGTGCTTCACGACGACCCAAAAATGTTTTAGTTTTACGAACCGTCTCTGCCAAATTTTCACCATTTTTATAGTGAATTTTAATAATTTCAATGCGTTGTTGAAGCGTGTATCGTTCCATTTTTATTAATGGCGTAGTTTCTACTTGTCAAATCTCAAAAAATGACAGCGTCAAAAGTGACAGCTACCGAAATAGCGGGCTATTCAAAATAATACCTCCTCTTTACAAGTTGGGGCAAAAGTAATGTGATTACGTGAATGTGCTGTAATTTGAAAAAAAATGGCGTTGAATGTCAACAGAAAGATCTTAAACGAGTTTTTTGTTTGTCATGCGTTGTTGAATTGCGTCTCGAGTGCATTATTGGTTCAAGCAACTCCTCAAACAGAGAGATTTTTAAAAACTAATTTATGACATTAGATCTGTTTGCTTCCCTAGTGCTACCATCTTAAGTTTAATTTAGTTTTTTTTTTTGATGTGAAACATCTATGCTGGCGGTAGGTTAAAAAAAAAAAACGTGAAAGTTCGTGTGCAACGTTATGTCCTGCAACGTTACGGTGTGCAACGTTACGATCTGCATACTAGGATGGGTGCGTTCAGTGAAAAAAATCTTAAGATCCCCTTCAAGCAAAAACAAGTCCTTTTTGGATCCGCGCACGTTGATGTTTACACATATTAACCGTGAGTCCCGGCACTCACACAATTTTTTTTATAACTTTGACAGAACTTTAAACGAACAGAGGTATTATGACATTAGTTTTGGCCCACTTTGTACAAATAGCTTAAGAAAATTCGAAAAAAAAAATGGCCGAATAAGAGACACCACAGATTTCCTGCAAAAGGCGCGCCATATACATAGGTTAAAATCACGAATTAGTATTTTCTATTCTCGAAGGGTTTAAACATTTTCTTTTGGGAATAACAATAATAACCCAAACTGAAACCGGTCGAAATTGATGGACATCACTTTTAATATGATCCTCTGGTTTTCTAGAACTGAACTGCTAAGCTGCGTGAAGGTTCGTTTTTTCACCGTTTGTCCAGGAAAAAAATCTTTTTTTCCACCCTCAGGTAAAAAGTTATTAAGCTTTTTTGTTTTTTTATAGGAAACCCTCAAAAATAAAACATTTGTCCAAAAACCGCAATTCTTAACATAGAAGAATGGGACCAAGTGCATTAGTTTGTCCACCACCCAGTTATGATTGTGCAACAATAACTACTTCGTTTTTCCACCGTTATGCCCGATTTCATAAATGACTTTTAAATATTTAAAAGCCCATTTAAAGTTAAAATGGGATTTTTTGGTTTCACCAAGTGCTTTTAAATTAAAAATCCTTTTAAATGCCCTTATAAACTAAAAGCCCATTTTCGTCTCAATAAATTTTAAAAGTGTGATTTGTGAAGTCTAATATGTCAGATGTCAGCCGACGACGAGTAAGAAAATTATAGATGATATTTTGCAGTCACTTTTTTATTTAATTTCTTGCAAATATAAATTGTGAATAGGTCGAAACAAAAATATAGTTTGTGTGTAGATAATCATCTTTTAAGGCTCTCCCAAGCCAACGCGAATACTTCCGAACGACGACAAGACTTTCACCTCTCTTAATTTATTTGCATGGAGATAAATGAGAGCACCCACATTGGCGCGATGTGAATCTTCAAACATTGTTCAGTCATCGCATATTTGCTCCGAATGTTTCGCGTTGGTTTCGGAAAGCCTTCATAATTTGTTTGTATTTAGAATAATTGATTGTTCATCTGAGGATGAAGAGCTACATAAAGTAAGACGTCCAAGAATATTCCGAGTTCATATTGGAAATATTGGAATCCTTTCTCCAAATATTTTTTTTTTCGTAGCATTTTTTTCTACATAATGGGTGATTTTTTAAGAGGTTTAGAACTTTAAAAAAAAAAAAAAACACAAAAAATTCGAAAAAATGAATGAAATATTTCTTTGAATCGATAGTTTGAACTTTGCAATTTAATGTTTAAAGATAATTTCATGCAAATGTTGACCGCGGCTGCGTCTCAGGTAGCCCATCCGCTGAGTCCAATTTTGGTATACTCTTTCACACATACCGGCCGGTATCTCACGAATGAATGCATGGATGTTGGCTTCCAGTGCGTCAATCGAAGCGGGCTTGTCCCTATAGACATTAGCCTTGACATACCCCCACAAAAAATAATCTAATGGTGTCAAATCGCACGATCTAGGCGGCCAATTGACCGGCCCGAAACGTGAAATTAACTGTTCACCAAACTCGCCTCGCAATTGCGCCATTGTTTCGCGTGCTGTGTGGCATGTGGCACCGTCTTGTTGAAACCACATATCATGCAAGTCAAGAACTTCCATTTCGGGCAAAAAAAAGTTTGTTATCATCGCTCGGTAGCGTTCACCATTGACAGTAACGCTGCGATTCGCATCATCTTTGAAGAAATAGGCCCAATAATGCCGCCGGCCCATAAACCGCACCAAACAGTGGCTTTTTCGGGATGCATTGGTAGCTGTTGCAATGCTTCTGGCTGATCTTCACTCCAAATGCGGCAATTTTGCTTATTTACGTACCCATTCAACCAAAAATGAGCCTCATCGCTGAACACAATTTTTCGATAAAAAAGCGGATCCTCGGCCAGCTTTCCAAGAGCCCATTCACCAAAAATTCGGCGTTGTGGTAGGTCGGCTGGCTTTAGTTCTTGCACCAGCTGTATCTTAAAAGGCTTTACGCCCAAATCCTTCCGCAAAATTTTCCACGTAGTGCTGTAACAAAGGCCTAACTGCTGGGAACGGCGCCGAATCGACATTTCGCGGTCTTCTGTCACACTAGCTGATACGGCCGCAATATTTTCTTCACTACGCACAGTACGTAAACGTGTTGGTGGTTTAATGTCCAACAAAGTAAATTTGGTGCGAAATTTGGTCACAATCTTCCGAATAGACTGCTCAGAAGGTCGAGAATGCCGATCTTAAAATGGAAGCAGCGCGCGATGAACATTTCGAACCGAGCACGAATTTTGATAGTAAAATTCAATAATTTGCAAGCGTTGTTCATTTGTAAGACGATCCATGGTTAAATTGCAAACCAAACTGAAGCTGTTTGACAGTGACACAAGGTACTAAACACACGTCAGCTGTCAAAACCAGTGTTGCCAAAACCAAACCAGCTAAAAATCACCCTTTATAATGCTTTTTCACATGCATTTTGAATGTGAGAGGGAAACAACATATTTCCATATCCGAGGATGTGAGGCAAAAACAATTTTAACTAAAATTTCCCTAAAATTTCCCTAAAATTTCCCTAAAATTTCCCTAAAATTTCCCTAAAATTTCCCTAAAATTTCCTTTTTTTAGATGGTGAAACTGGAAATATTTAAAGGTCTGATAAAATTTAAAAGGACTTTAGATGAAGGGGAATTTAGTGTATTTTTTTAGAACAGGCATTAGAAAAATAAATATTCAACATTTCAATCTACTTTTCAATCTTTGCCAACCTATAAGTGACTCTTTTTTTTTGTCAATATTTTTCTAACATTTCGAACGTTTATTAGAACCTTCAGATGTTAACCAAAAAATTACATACATTCTACTTTTTCTCAACGCTTTGAATGTTTCTCTATTATTCCCCAATTAACATGCTACATACCACACATACACATCTCTAGGCCAAAAGAATCACAGCAATCAAGTACAATGACTTCATTTTAATTTCTTCAAACCATATTCTTTCAACATTATTATGATGAAATTTGATAGGATTACTTAATCGCGCGTTTATATGCGTTTTACATCTAAAATTTCTGACAGCGAGAAAAAGCAACATCAACAAAAAAAAATATCTTCCAAGAAACTTAATTGAAAGAACTGAACGAGAGCACAGAAGACGAGGTGTTTTTTTTTTTTATTTTTTTGTTTGTTGGTTTTGTCTTTTACGTGTGTCATGGTCTTACACAATTTGAAAAACTTAATTAAAAACTTCCGGAAATTTCTCCAAGTTGCTGTGTTGATGTTGTTGCGAGTTTGTTGTTGTTTTGGTTAGTTGTGAAAGGAAGTTTGTTGTTAGCCAAGTGTTTCTTTATGATTTCTGGTTCCGCTCTTCTGAAGCTCTTACGAGGTCCAGAAATGAGTTAAGAGTTCGCTCATTAATTTTGTAAAGTTATGACATTTCGATAAGGGTACTTCTGAATCTGACGTAGTGCAATCTTTATAAGTTTTTATTGCAAATCATTTAATTAGCCTATTGAGATTTATACATGTTTAAACTTAAAGAAGACTCATGGAATATAATAAAAAAAAAAACAGGTCATTGGTTTGTCTTGTCAAACAATAAATTAATGACGAAAAATCATTCAAAACTAAATACGTCTTCAATTTTAAATTTTCTTTCAACTGTACGAAATTTTAGTTAAAGTTACGTAAAATGTTGGCCAACAAAAATATAAAAAAAAAAAATTAACAACGCCTGTTGCCAATGTAAATATAACCACATACTTAAAAGAATTTCACGCCAACAACACTTTTCGCGTCATAAAATGTATTCATCTTTGCCATATCGGGTAAGAAATTTACTTCATCTTCAAATGGGACACCAATGTTTGTTTCTCGCATTGAATTCCACAAGGCATTCAATCCCAAGCGCGAGTGCGAAACAGAAAAGCAAAAAAAAAAATTAGTATTCAAAGTAAATTTATTCCAAAATTTCCGAAAGTTATCCAAATTTGGAATTGCAATGCTCTCTGCTCTGGGTGCGCTTGACGCCGCCAGTCACTTGTTCAAATGTCTTTCGGGCGTGTAGATGGATTTAAAAAAAAAACTATCTCAACAATTTACTGTGACTCGCAAATGCCGCTCTATGCTGCATATCAGATGTAGGAAGTTTATTTCGGAATTTATTGTTTTTTCTTTCTTTTCATAAAATCACCATACGACGAGAATGTGTGATAAAACTTTAAGGGCGCTCTATGGATTCGAGGAGAAAAAATTGATTTAATTATTTTGTGCCATAAAAACGATGACAATAAAATTATAATACCTAGACTTGTAGTAGAAGATGTCAAAAATCACTGGAAATATCGTTACAACGATAATGTATCGCATTGATAAAAACTAGCAATTACTTACAGTTAAAGCAACTTGACTAATAGCAAGTAATCGATATTGATAAAATGTATGCGTTGCTGAAGTAAGTCCTAAAAATCGAACTTATCATTTATACATGAAGGGATGGTGGGACCAAACGGCCTACAAGACCAATAACGTCCTGCGATATGTCGTTGAAAGGTGTTTCAATGTACTACAACAAATAGCTAGTCGCAAACTAAGGATGTGTTTTGGTGAATTTCAGTGCGAAATAAAAGATACAATTAAGCAGAACACAAATTGAGTTAGGGAATAACTTTTTCCACAGAATTATTTTAACATTAAATTAATTAAGAACTCTGGCGTCTTAAAAGGTTACAACAGCATCTAATAATGATGTGCCCAACTGTAGGGGCTAGGCGAAACGCATTTGATTTATTGAAATGAATTATTTAAAAACTATTGCAGTACCTATATACAAATATCTTTACAACGATAAATGTCGGTCAAATAATTATATTGGATTCTTAAGACCAGCTTCCATAATTTTTTTTTTAAATGAACTGCCATAGAAAATATTACAGTACCTACATAGAAATATCTTTACAACGGTAAATGTCGGCCCAGTAATTATTGTTTTGCTTGAGCAGAGTTCATACATTTTTTTTTTTTTTAAATGAGCTGCCATAGAAACTGTTGTAGTACATAAAAATGTATGTACAACGATAATTTTCGGTCGAATCGTTATTGTTTCCTCTAGACCAGCTTCCACACGTTTTTCAATGAGCTGCCATACTAACTATTGTAAAGGGTTTTCCAATAAGAGGTGTTATTTTGAATAGCCCGCTATTTCGGTAGCTGTCACTTTTGAAGCTGTCACTTTTTTGACATTTGACAAGTAGAAACTACGCCATTAAAAAAAATGGAACGATACACGCATCAACAACGCATTGAAATTATTAAAATTCACTATAAAAATGGTGAAAATTTGGCAGAGACGGTTCGTAAAACTAAAACATTTTTGGGTCGTCGTGAAGCACCTTGTCGAACCGCAATACAGAAATTGGTGGACAAATTCGAGCTGTTGGGACAAGTTAGTGATGTGAAGAATAAAACCCGTGCACGTCGCTCAAGAACAACTGAGAATATTGGTGTTGTAGCCCAAAGTGTTGAAGAAAACCCAGGTTTGTCCATTCCTCGTCGTTCTTTGGAATTAGGCATTCCACAAACGTCATTACACCGTATTTTGCATAAAGACTTGGGTCTAAAGGCTTATAAAGTTCAGTTAACACAAGAACTCAAGCCAGCTGATCATCAACAACGTTGTGTCTTTGCTGATTGGGTCCTTGAAATGCATGAAAATGATCCGGAATTTCATCGAAAAATCATCTTGACTGATGAGGCCCATGTCCACCTCGGAGGCTACGTCAACAAGCAAAACTGTCGCATCTGGGGCTCGGAAAACCCAAGAGTTATTGTTGAAAAGCCTCTCCATCCTCAACGCGTGACTGTTTGGTGCGGTTTATGGTCCGGCGGAGTCATTGGACCTTACTTTTTCGAAAATGAGGCTGGAGCAACAGTTACGGTCAATGGATTGCGCAATCGAGAGATGATTAATGATTTTTTATGGCCGGAATTGGATGGAATTGATCTGGACAACGTTTACTTTCAACAAGACGGCGCTACGTGCCACACAAGCAATGAAACCATCGATCTTTTACGGGAAAAGTTTCCGGACCGTGTTATCTCTCGAAGAGGTGATCACAATTGGCCACCGAGATCTTGTGATTTAACACCTTGCGACTTCTTCCTTTGGGGCCACGTGAAAGATAAGGTCTACGCCAACAGCCCAGCGTCGATTCAAGACCTCAAAGATGGAATTCGTGAGGCTATCGAGGACATAGGGCAGCCACTTTGCGATTTGGTTATGGAACATTTCATGAAAAGGATATGGTCTTGTAAGCGTGGTCGTGGCGGCCATTTGGCTGATGTTGTGTTCCATTATTAACGGCATACCTTCCTCTTTATAATGAAATAAACATCCGATCATTTATCTCAAAAAATGCCATTTTTCTTTGAATATCAAAATAACACCTCTTATTGGAAAACCCTTTAGTACGTAAAAATACCTTTACAACGACAAATGTCGGTCGAATTTTTATTGGTTCCTATAGACCAGCTACCATACATTATTAAATTAACTGACTATTGACCTACATAAATGAACTGCTTCAGAAACTAATCACATTTACAACAACAAATGTCGGTAAAATAACAATTACTTCACAGAGAAAAATAGCAACGACAAATGTCGGCCGAATTGATTAGCAGTCCATCTCACAAACTTTGGTATGTTTAACAGCATTTGATAGAATCTTTACAATGACAAATGTCGGCCGAGTTAATTACAGTCCATCTCACAAACTTTGACATGTTTTATGCCGATAACAGCATTTCATAGAATCGGATCTTCATTTTCTCAAAGTTTCAGAAAATTTCAATAAAAGAAAACCAAATTCTTAAAAAATTTCAATGCATGCATGCAAATACGTTCGACCGAAGAAGACACTTAATTTTTATAATTTTGCTGTAATAAATAAAGTTGCTGAACACTGCATTCAAGCAATGACAAGTTGGACATGGTTTTTTGATGTCGTTTTGTAAAGTTTTTCGATAAGATACAACACCATTTCAGTCGTACAAAAATCTGTCAATTTCGAACAAAAGGCTGACTTTTTTAAGTTTTTTTTTTTAAACTTCCAAGGACAGGATGCGGTGCGGCTCAGTGGTAATATTTTTGATGGTCATGTAGGAAGCAAGAGCAAGTTTTTTTTTTTTGTTGAATTCTATTTCTTTTAATATTTTTTTCTCACGAAGGGCCATGGACTAGCCTTTTAAAGACGACGATACAAACAAAATAAAACAAAAATGTGGAAGTGCTGATGCAATAACATTTCACATCATTACAACATCATTTTAATGATAAAGAATTTAAGTAGTTTCCGATGACCATGACGATGGAAGGGGGGGGGGGAGGGGGTAATCGACCAAATGGGTTCTAGATTTTTATTTATTTTATTTTATTTATTTAATAGGAGGTAGAAATCAGTGAGATAGTTTGTTGCTTTTGATAAAGTTTGGCCATGAGGAGAAATAAAAAAATACTTTTACTTTTTTATATGAAGGTAATGAGGGCTATTGACTGAGTTGTTAAAGTTTTTTTATTTATTTTCTTCTGTAAAGAAGAAACTTCTTTGTTCAAGTTAGTTTGTTGAATACTTGTTTGTACTTTATGAGCTTTTATAAAAGAAAGAAGAAGTTGTTACAAATCATTTTCATTCAATTTAAACAAATTGACAAACTTATAATGTCAATGACCTTTTGGTTTATGGGTCTTGAATTATTGTTTGTCGATTTAATAATGTTCGGTACTAAATATAGTTTCCCACCATCTCAATTGCTATTAGATGTTTTTCGATGTTCTCAATTGATTATATAAGTACTTTGTTTTCTTGTTTGGCTAATAAATATTCCCACACAATATTCCTATAAGTTTTTCTTTTGTTATTCTCTACTCAAACTCATGGGGGAGCGAAAAAATAAACTTTTAATTTAAATAAATATTTTTGCATCTTTAAGATAAAATTAATGTTCAATTTTCTACAAAGTAGTCGTGCTGCAGAAAATTTCAACAAATAAACGTTGGGTCTTGATGGGTTAGAAAAAAAAAATTCTACATTATGTTAGGTATTGTGTTTTTATGATTCCCGTATATAATGGGAACTTTTGACATGTAGATAAAGGAGCAAAAAATCTAAAAATCAAGCAAAAAGTATAGTAAATACCACTTAATCCTTAATCAAAAGAGTAGTGTAAAACTCTCAATAGTTAAGTGTTAATTCCGCTCATTAATCGCGCTAACTCGGTGAGCGCCCTTTGATGGTCAGATATGGAATGCGATCTTAACTCAATCCATCTGCCATACTCACCGAGCTGCACAAGCAGGACCTACCCTAACACTAACACTACCATGAACAGAAGGGATTTTGCCTGCTCATATTCCTAATTTCATCGATGCACCGTTTGACTGTTAACAGTAGGTACTCGATGGATAAACCTGAGTTAACTCACCAAATTTGATGAGTTAACTCGCGTTTAACTTTAATTTCGAACTGAAGAACTGGCCCTAAGTTTCGTAAAAACTCTTTTGGTGTGGTCTTGTTGAACACTTAAACACAGTTTTTTAGTGCGCGATTAAATATAAACCCCAGTTAATCCAGCATATTTGGTGGTTTAACTGCAGATTAATGGATTTAATTCTTCTGTTATTTTATCCTTTAAGTTAGTATAAGTTAATTCCGCATGCGTCCTTCTCTAAACAAAATACTTTTTGTATTAAATGTAGATACATTTATTTGCAGAGTTATTCTGGTTTAACTCACCACTGAAAAACTGAGCCTTACGATCTAAAATGGATTTCATGTCGATTAGATTTCTTTAGGACCAGTTGTACAATTTTAATTAACCGATTTTGCGGATTAACTGAGGTTAAACGATGGTTTAAGATGTGTGATAGTAGCCAATTGCATGATTGATCCACCGTTGAACTTTAGTTAATCCGCCGAAGTTGGTGAGTTAAAGTTACTGAACCGAGAATGAAATTTGAACAACGTTTGTACAACTAGGCTTAAGAAATTTTTGTCTACTTAGACAGTGTTTAAATAGTTCTGAGTAGTTGGTTTAATGTTTTATTTAATTACAAAAAATTAAAAGGCTTATTCAAGGCTTGGGCAATCGTATCTATTGCCTAAGCAAGACAGCTTTTAAGAAACAACGGAAAGTATTTATTATAAAGGTTTTGAAGCTGAACGGTGTTCTAAGGTCTGTCTAATGTTAGACAAGGTTTATAAATATGCATGTTCGATAGTTTTCAAAGAGAATTTCAAGAGAAGTTTATAATGCCAGGATACCATTTTTCTCAACCAGCTAACAAACTATTTTACAACTAGAAATTTAAAAACTAAAATTCTTTTCATAAAGTACAATAATTTATGTCAGTTTTAAACTTAAAACCAAAGTAAAGGTTTAAAGTAATAGCACTAATTTTTTTTTTTTAGATCACTCAACCGTGCGAAACTTAACCAAACAAATTTCATTAAAAATTTAAGTAGGTAATAAAAAAACCAAAAAAAGTTTTTAAGACTTTTATTGCTTGAATCAAAAGCATTAAAATGAATTGGCTTCTCTTTAATGTCAAAAACTAGATAACCCACTCTGCTGCCATCAGCAAGAGAAGGAACAAAAAAACCACACCGTCATGGAGCATATATACATAGTTTTTCAGGGAATAATGGTATAAGTAGACTGACTGCCCATGTCCGTTGGTTGACTCCCCTCAAATTTAGCCAAAAAAGCGTACAACGATACCGACATCAATTCATTTCACAATCTAAGCACGACATAGCACAGTGGGACACAGTGTGTGGCACATGTGGAATAAAATCAGACATTAACTGATGAATGATTTGCGTGTATACATATACATAGAATGAATTATTTTGTTAGATTACAAACGTCCAAGCAGTTCATCTTAATTTCACTAAGTGTGTCTGGATGGTATGAACAAGAAACTGATGACATTGTTTTATTATTTTCTACATGTCAATCAGCGCGATCGTGTGAATAGAAGCCTTTACTTTTGCAAACATTTTTGCTTTATCTCCTGCTGATTGGTATAAACTATAAACTAGAGTATATAACGAATTATGAATTAACTATGAATAAATAAATGATTTAAAATAAACCACAACTTCGGGAATACAATTAAGAAGTCATACAATTAAACTTGCAAACAAAAAGGTGGAAGGAATCGATTTTGAGGCGTGTTTCACGGTCAAATAAATTTTAGACCATTCAAATTTCAAAATGAGTTTTATATAAAAATCTGAAAAATTAAGGTAGGTATTTAAAAAATGGATGGACGACGTTCCCGTCTGCGGGCAGTGGGAAGTCTGTTTTTATATAATATTTTGAGAAATATTAAAAAAAAAAAAAATGCACGCACACCGCACACTCTATAAGCGGAGGGATGGCATTTCGGGTTCAAAAACGTCTTTTGGTGTGTATTGAACTAGCTCAATTTAAATTGTTTATTTAGATAACTTCCATCCATACAAAAATCAACTCTTCCCCACTGTGTGATGTCGACAAAATTCCAGAAAGGATTCCATGCATTCAAGCTTGGCTGCTGTCCGTCGCCTATGCTGCTGCTGCTGCCGCCACTACTGATTGACGTCTTCATTGTGCATTAGATGTGATAAGTGTTTAACGAGCTGCAGCCGGATGAATGACCGAAGCGTGCTTCATAATCTCTGCGACTTCCCCAACCCGACCCGACCCAGTCCGACCAACAGAGCACATGGAGCTGCATCTTTTTAAATGCATCAAGCACCTAAACTAACCTAACCAGCCAACCAACCATATAGCGGTTAACGATAAACGCCATAGACAGTTCAGGAATTTTTGGTGGTCGCCATCACTCACGAGTTTAACAATGTTAAAGTTTGTTTAGCAAAATTGCCCCAGAGTAAGTTGTATCGTCTGCGCAGATTATAAGAAATAAACTGCAGGCGAATTGATGCGATGGGTGCCTTATGGGGCATGAAACGGCATTCATGTGTCTACTATATAGCTTGAGGTGCCTGCGAAAATTCCACTTGGAGGCCAAGAGCCAAGCTAATTAATTTCTAGAGAGAACATATACATACCTACAGAATAAAAAGACGTTGGGTTTGTTTGAGTATATAGTAGTTCCGGGAATTCCCTACAGAGTGCTGAAGATCACACAACTCGTATTTAATGAATTGACAAATTCGAAACAAGTCGTGTAGACAGTTGACACATGGGTAATGGTTTGTCAGTGTCGGGAATTATTAGAGTTATCAGGTAGAGACAGACATAGACAACCAGGCAGCGCAGAGTTGTGCGGCCGGCCAGCCGGCGCGGCAGTACACACCTTTGGAACAGATATTAACGCCTCCAGAGAATCAGAGAAAGACGAGGAGGCGGTACAGAGCATAGACAATGGTGGCCACGACACAAGATAGAAATACACGTTGGGTATTTGTTGCCGCCACTATTAAACCGGGTATAACCATTACCAGACATGAAAGACGGGATATGGAGGGCTTAACTTCATTTTTGCTGGCTAATGAGGTTTACACTGAAAGAAATACTAAAATTATTGTTGATTTTTTTCGAAACTAAAAAAAATGGGCATTCCTAGCCAAAAAATTAAAGTAAACTATTTCAATCTGAAGAAATTAAGAAAGACTCACTGAGTTTTCATGATTCATAACCGTTGAATTATAATCCTTATAAAATACTCCTGTAGATTATCATTTATGTATTTAGATTTGTAAGAAGCTGATAAAAAAAAATAAAAATACAATTTACACTTTGATCATCTCTCAGTTCATTTTCGCTTTTGGCAAAATATATTTTGTGAGCATGTGCTCTGAGTAGGTGCTCAATGAAAAAAAAAAAAACACACAATTTTCAAGTGCTCATGGAACAGTGAACATTTTTTGAGTAGGTACACCAATGTCTTTTGACTGAAATTCCTCCACATATGAACAGAAAAGCACAGAAATTTAGTGTAACAGAACGGACCTCATATTCATACCAATTGTGCAGCAATAACTTCAAAAAATGAAATTTTAAGTAAGTGCTCAACACTAAAATTGGCTTCTAATTTTGTCCAGGGATGGAAACCAATCGAGATTTTAAAGAATATGGGACCGGGATGACGGACTTTTTTTTTTGGTTAACGGCTGAAAGATTTACAGGAATCAGTGTTTTAATGAATCTATTAAGAATAGGATTGTTAAGTTATGTAGCTATAATCTTGTTTTCCATTCCAAAGGGCTTTCTTTTAAGCGCCTCTGCAAGGTTCTCTCTGCATAGGTTTATCGGTAGGTTTCCGCCTTGTATTTTCACAGTTTATATGCTAGGAACATACGGAATTCCACAGGTTTGCCTTTAGAGCTTGCCTTCAAGGCTCTCCATATCTGATCAAGATTTCCCAGACTGTTTTAACCGGTTCATTTTCGAGATTGTTTGCTGGGGATAGGAGCGATTTTTAGAAATCTTTTTAGGCAACGTTCCCTTAGAAGCTTCCACTCGGTTATTTCGTCCGATTTTGGGAGTAAGTTAAAGGTTCGTAAACTTAAGAATTGTAAGCAAAACAAAGACAAATAAAAACACATTGAATGTAGTTTAGTCCTTAAAACCGAAGTTTTGTTGCTTTTTCGACAAAACTCCTTGGTACTGTCGAGTTAATTCTATATACATTGGTTACTGTAAACCCCCGGTTTCGTCAAAATTCTAGGATAAACCGATAAAAGTTAGACATCGTAAAAGTCTAGAATTAAATATGAAATTAGACGATTTTTTTTAGCTTTTCCATGTCTCTAAGGCAACTTTTAACTTTTACCGGGGGTTTACAGTAACAGTTACAACTAAGCATAATGCACTTTTTTATTAGGTTAAATCGAATCGAAAGCCATCGCTCTGAGCTAAATTAGGAATTGACAATGTTCGATTGTTTCGTCTAGATCTCCATAACAGTGGTATGTTTGTTGTATTTTCGGGGAAAAAAATTTATTTCCCACGAAAAAAACTAATGGAATTTAGTATAATAAACGATTTGATGACTCTAAATTCAGTGGTACTATTTATAATTTTTTAGTCGAATTGGGGACTTCATAATTAAGGTCAGAATATGGTAACAAATTTCTAAATAAAAAAGAGCACTGAAATTTAGTCAAAATTATGATTGAAATGTCTTAAAGTATGTGCGCTAAAAACGGAGCGTTCATAATGATAATGATTCCAATGCAGGTATGTACAAAATGTTGTCCAAAATGTTGGGCAATGTTCCCAAAGAGTTAAAACATATTTTTGTGCTCTCGTTTTGGTATTCTTTTTTTTTGAAAATTGATAGATTCTGATTAGGATTTGACAATTTTGACACTTAAAAATTGGCAAGAATTTTTTTTTAAATGCTCAAATTTTTTTTTCTCAGTGTATAAGAAAAAAAACATTTCTACTAAAACATATAAATTTTAAGCCCACCACTAAAGTAAAGTCAAGTAAGAAATTTCTAAAAAAGACCACTATGCCATACCGTCAGGCATTAGCATCAGCAAGCACAGGTAAGGCTACCATTTACAATGTGTACAATTCCTACTTTGGACACCATAAAATGGACACTGGAACTGGACAAGAAATCAACTCTAAACAACACAACAACAGCCCAGCAATCACACATATTATAAGCTTAAGCTATTTGTTCCCAATGTATCACCCATAATGCGAACGTTTCTCTATAGGTATGCATATATGTATGTACGTTGGTATACCAACTTTGATGCAGTCCGGAAATCGCCCAGTCGAAACAGGGTTTCGAAATGTTGTTTTTCCGTCTGTCTGTTTGGTGTCCGTCATATAGTATGTCCAACAACAATACAAAACAACATTTGCTTGGCTTCTTTTCGTTGTAAATATTCTTTATATTTATTTAACTTTTTATTTTTTTGGTTTCTTATGTTTTGTATGGGATAGGTTTGGTCGGTCGGGTCTTGTGTGTTTCTTATATACATATATATATCCGATGATATACGCCTAACCTGGAAATAGGTGTAATCGCCTCGTTTAGCGGGCCGATTAAATCGGCTTGACTCGTTGTAGGGGCGATGATGTACATTATAGACTATGTGGCGACAACAACAAACACAACAACCAGCAAAAGACCAAAGACCCCGCAATGTTTTTTTTTTGTTTTTGGTTTGCTTGTGTTTTGAGTACCTTTATCTACCTACATACGCTGCAAGTACACCGCGAAACATTCCAGAGTGTTCCAGCTGTAATCGGTGCTTAACGTGCGACTTTCTCCATGTCGACGAGTTAAAAAAAAAAAAAAAAATTTGATGGGCTTAGATGGATGATTAATCGATTTTAGAAAAATAAAATATGAACTTAGCTAAAGCCTAATGATCTTACCACCTACCATCATCACTTCAAGCAATGCTATTTTTTTCTAAATATTTTTGCTTTCACTTATGAATGAATCCTAGATGGTAATGAATGACAGTTTTGGAATAAGTATGTACATACTAATACTAGTATGACTACCTGTAAAAGTTTCCATTGACCTTAATACGAACTTCTCAAGTCCATTGAAGCAGTAAGATCCAATAATCCCATTGGCAGCAGGTTAGCCATATCAAAGTATCCAATGAAGTCCGTGGGATCTTGGTGAATTGTACTAGATGCAGAAGCTACAAATGTGGCTTAAGCATTCGAATTTAACTAAACATTCTGTTTACTTGGCAAACATTTAAAAATGACTATGAATACGCTCAATTTTTGAAGTTTTATTTAAATAAAGAAAACGAAATTAGACTCGATCGATTAAAGGCAGATAATGCAACACTACCTTCTGGACTATTAAATAAGACAGTCATAGATAGATTGTTATAATCAAGCACGTACTTAAGAATTAGAAGTGATATTTCTTTTGATAATTTAAAACATGTTGTTAGTAGAAAGTTAATTGTTAAAAGTTGAATCTAGTTATAATGAGACTGAGTGAAGTCAAATTGCATGATCTAGATATAAATGAGGATAAATGTAAAGACATGATAAGATTCTTTCAAATTTTAAAGCAATTTTATAGGTCAAATGCACACTTTAACTCTTTGAGTCACACTTTTATTTTTTTTTTATAGCTATTATTTATGTGGTTAAGCTGTGTGAAGCCAGAACCCTGAAGTCAAAATTTTTGTTGGGGGGGGGGTATATCAGGTTTTGTTTGTTGATTGTTTGTCTATCGATTGTCCAAGTTTTTCTATGCAAAAAAATCGTTTGTTCACCCTCAGGTAAAAAGATATAAAGCTTTTCTCTTTTTTATAGCAACACTCCCAAAAATAGAAAACTCGTCTACCGCCATCAATGGACAACTTAGAGGGATGGGACTAAGTGGGTTCTATTGTCAACCGCTTGTTTATGATTGTTCAGAAAAAAAAAATATTTTTTCCAACCTCAGTTACAAAAATATTCCATAATTCTTTTTTATAGCAACACCCCCACAAACTTAAAAGTAGTCTTCAGCAACCAATTGACAACTTAGAGGGATGGGACTAAGTGGGTTCGATTGTCAACCGCTTGTTTATGATTGTTCAGAAAAAAAAAATATTTTTTCCAACCTCAGTTACAAAAATATTCGATAATTCTTTTTTATAGCAACACCCCCACAAACTTAAAAGTAGTCTTTAGCAACCAATTGATAACTTAGAGGGATGGGACTAAGTGGGTGGTTCGAAAAATATTTAACTTTTCAATTTTATAGCATCCAACACAAAAAATGTCAAAACTCACTTATCAAAATCGGACCAATAGCAATCGTTTGTTCACCGTTTGTCCATGTTAATCCAGAAAAAAAAATATTTTTTCCACACTTAGTTCAAAAACTACTAAACATTTCTTTTTTATAGCAACACCCTCACAAACTTAACATTGTGAACTGCCCTCAATTAATAACTAAGAAGAATGGGGTTAAAAATGGGATTGTTTTTCAACTGCTTGTTTTTAACTTTCCAGGAAAAAAATATTTTTTCCACCCTTAGTTCAAAAATTATTCAACATTTCTTTTTTATAGTTAGTATTTTCACTTTAAACTGTAAGATCCATGTATATGTGGAACACTGTTCGGTATTTGTACTCACAATTTACAACTCCAAATTCAACTATTGGAATATGGCACAAATTTTAAACTTCCGCATCAATTTTTGTTTTCTTTTAAAATCAAAACAAAATAGCGTTATACTCGCGCTTTTAAACCCCAGTGTGATCGAACATAAGAGTAAGTACGTGAGACCCAGTAATGCACATTTTTTATAAAGCGTGACCAACTACGGCAACGCAATCGGCTTCTACGATATAAAGTTAGCTTTTTGATTACAAAAACCAAAGCCATGCAGAAATTAAATTTACAAAGAACATTAAAAACGACATAAGGGTTCATAAATTTAAGTCATTCACGTCAGAAAATAAGATCATAATTTAAAATAAAATAATAAAAATTCTGACATTAAATAGATTTTTTTGATGCACTCTTAATGCTATTAAATGCCATTTGGCCACAGTCCAGTTTATTTAAAATTATTAATTTTATTTTCAAATATATTTTATTTATATTTAATAATTAATAATTAAAAAAAAAAGAGAAATAAATCAAAAAAGAAATAAAAACTCATTTTTAAGTAGGTAGTGTAAGAAAATAAATAAACATACATGAATGTATCCTTTAATTTTTGATCGTAAGTCCTTCAGAAAAACCATATTCATTGTCATGGACGTCATTTGGTTATGTTAATCCCACATTTGTTGCTGGTATTTGTATTGATTAAATAAACATTATGTTTATTTACGTGCGTAGATCCGAACATTTCCAATGTTTTTCTTTTGCTTTTATTTTTTTTTTATATATATTCTTATTTTGTTTACAAACTACTTTTTTTTTCTTCAGAACAACTTTTGTTTTTGTATTTATTTTTTTTTTTTAATATAAGAGAGATGGGTATTTCACAGATTGTATTTTAAGTTTTATCTCTATTTATTTCTTCTTCACTTTAAAAAAAAAAAAAAACAGAAAATTCTTTAAATAAATCAAACAATATTTAACCAAAACCACTAACTGTGAAATTCTCAGCCACATTGGGAACTGAACAAATTCGACGCGCCACCCGTGGGACCCGTGGGTGTCGCCTCAAGAGATGCGCTTTAGAATTCACATTACCTACATCATAATTTCCAAAATATCAATTTTTTTTTTTTTTGTTTTTGTTTTCCTTTGTCAATGTGGTGGTTAAAAATATATATTTTTATTTACGTAAGTAAAATGGTGGTGTGCTATTTTTACTAAAAGTCAACAATTTTTGCCTCTTCATTAAACTTGAATTGAGTTGAATTGAATACGTTGAAAATAAAGAGGCGGAAAAAATTATATGTGACGTATACGCCACAGTGTACACAAAACAAAAAGAAATAAAAACATTTAAATATCTTAATTCAAAATGAATGACATCCTTTTTTCTACTTATATTTTTTTTGGTAAAATATTTAAGAAAATAAACTACACGTGCTGCTAGTTTCAGCTAAGTAAGATCACAAGAAATGTTTATTTTTTTATTTTTGAATTATAGACATTTTGAATAGTGGCTGACAGTTGGTAAGTTTAATTTTTGAATTTTTGTAAATTACTTTTTAAATGAGCAAACAGACAGCTTGGCAGCTCTAAAATGGTTTTTGGGTTTTCTAATTTAATATTCTTGATTTATTTTATTTTTTTAATTTTGTTGTCATTGTTGTTTTTGTCATTTTTTTTTTTTCAAATAATTTGTATAAGAATTTTCAAAGTTTAAATACTGAACCTTTACAAATGAGTTTGATAACTTTGTTGTTTCTATAATGACATTTTGTGATCTTTTAAGTAAATAGTTTTAAGCCACAAACCTGGAAAAAAAGAAGAAAAAAATTGTTAAAAATATTTAAATATAATCAAGTCTTAAAAAAAATATTTTACTTCGAATAATATAAATTAAAAAAAAATAAGTCAAAGGAAATAAATTAAAAAAAAAAATAATAAAATAAAATAAGATCGGTTAAATATTTAATGCTGTGTGGAGACAGAATTAAACGTATAGAGGTTAGGTACGATATTAGCCATACCTAAATATTCAAGTTTTTGGACGGAAATATGGGGACAATTCAGATGATAAGACTTTTTTAAGTGGATGCGTAAGGCATTGGCTTCTTAAGCGCTTAGAGATAAACTCGATTCCAGTTGATTGATAAAAGTTTATTAATTTTCAACGATCATGCAAGGCTCAAGGTAGTCGGATGATCGGTTTGATACCCGTTAAATGGCTATTACTTTAGCAGGTACCAACACCTTCGACTTGTTGGAAATTTATCCACCAAGAATAAATTGAAATTTGTTCAGTTTTCAAACATTTTTTTTCAAATTAAAAAAATAAATATTAATTGTGACTGAATGCACTGATTTTACATCCCTCTACTGCAGACTATTCATAAATCTCGGGTATATGTAAGTCCGACCTAAAGAGAATTTTTCCTGAACTTTTTAACTTTAGCTGATTGATTAGGTACGCCAATCTGTCGTCACTGAACGACTGAAATTAAAACGGCTTTTGATAAAATAAGAGGTCATCAAGGCATGATGAGAGTTTGCTTAGAGACTAAATTCTGATTAGACCTAACCAGACGTTCTGCTTAAAAAAAACCGACGAAAGAAAAAAAATTGGAAAAGCGAAAAAAATTATCTTAAAAAGTTTAATTTAGAGAACAAAAAATTATTTGGAATAAAACTAAATATAAAAATTAGGAGAACCTGGTGAAGAGTTTGAAATTGGTTCACATACCGAGTCGATTTTTTTGTACAGAAAAAAAAAAAAAAAACAAAATTCAGCTTAAAACCAATTCAGCTTAGGGTCAATGTGGGTAAATGTAAACAGAGGGAAATGGAAACAGAGCTCAAATTCCATACAAATAATGCAGTCTTGAACGCATCCACTGAATAAACCTTCGGACGCATTCATGACACTCATGACACTTATTCGTGTGTTTACAGTTTTCAGTTTACAGTTTTCAGTTTACAATTTTCAGTTTACAGTTTTCAGTTTACAGCTTTCAGTTCACAGTTTTCAGTTTATAGTTTTCAGTTTACAGTTTTCAGTTTACAGTTTATTTCTTATGAAATTTTCAATTTAAAAGTGTTTTGCAAGTCTGGAGGCTTCGGGAAATATCAATATTTTTAAACAAAATTCAGTCGTACATTTTTTTTTAAATCTACATTTTAGTTATAAATTTTAAGAAAAAAAAATCCAAAATTTCAAAGTGGTTTATCTTTTTATTCTTATTTAAATTTAGTCTAGAAAATATTGTGATGATGGTAAATGTAAACTAATTTTTGAGGTAATTGTAAACATCATATTTTGGTTGATTGGTAAAAATTGGTAAACATTTAAATGTGTTATTTTTAATGATTTGTTGCGAAATACTTATCTTTCGGAAATATCCTTGGAAATTACTATTCATACTCATTGGACGTTGTCATTGACGTTGCCAAAGCACGAAAGTCATAACCTTCAAATCTTATGCGTATACTTTAACTATCATCGAATGGTTTCCCTTGAAATAAAGAAGATTTACGAGTTATTTATAACAACATAAAGCCTATGTTCCAAAACTTCAAGATGATTTACATTTTTCTGTTTACATTTACCCCGTAAATTAGAATAAAAATAAAAAACAGTACTGGGTAAATGTAAACGTATTGATATTAACCGTTATTTAAAAAATTTTAAAAGTAATTTTTAAAATATTTAATACAGAAATATTTTATTTTCACGTTATCATTCATAGTCTTTCGTTAAATTTTCAATTTCAAAAAATTAAAATAACTTACATTTTTCAAAAGAATATGAAATTGTTTACAATTACCCACATTGACCCAAATAGGCTATTGAATAAACTGTTTAGAACCATTTGGTGATATGAAACTTAAATTTTTTCCTCAGTGTAAATTGCCACATGAGCTCTTAAGTTGAATTAAAATATTTAAGTTTCGTTTCAGCAAATTGGCGTTTATAAGCAACAATTGCTTTCAAGAGTTTAAATTATATTACCGAAGCATGCTTAAAACCCAAAATGCTACTGAATTCTACCCTGCGTTTTTTTTTTTTTTGAGAGAATTGTCACACTGGTCACTTTTCTATAAGTTTGTTATAACTCGAAAACTAAGCCGAATTTGACCTAAGAGCTAAAATTTTTTGTAGACAATTGAATTTTCAATCGAAATGGATGGTTTGATAAAATTTAAAAAAGCAATTTAAACAGAAAAAGTTAATAAAAATCAATTAAAAAAAAAAATGATAAATCAAAGATTTGAAATTAGTTTTAGTAAATTGCTCATAACTTTTTTTGGAGCAAAGATAGGAGCAAAATATGCTGAAACAAAATAAAGAAGAGCCTTAAATATGACAATTTTTTTTGTATTTTATTTTAAATTCCAAGAAAGAATATTTTTTTTTTTAAACTTTGCTATGAAATTTTATCAAAACCGGTAAAGTCGTCAATGAGAAAATATGAAATAAAAAAATATGCACGACTTGATCTTGTGGTTAAATATTGCGTGTAACCCCACATTGAAGATGCATGATGCACCTACATACATACATATATATTTAACGAGAAAATATTGAAAGAGTCAAAAGCACTAAAAAATTGATTTTTTTATGATTTTTTTTGTTTCTAAAAAAATGTTTTTAAAAAATTCTTAAATGCATTATTGTTTGAACTATGGAGAAGCCTCGGATTGCAAAATTATAACAAAATCAGCCCAACCATGGCAAAGATATACGCGAATAACCCAAAAATAAGACTATTTTGTCAAAAAAAAACTGAGATGCAGTTTTCTTACAATTGACTTGGTTATTACAGGTACGAAGTTTAATCAAAATCGTTAGTGCCGTTTTCGAGAAAATTTTAAGAAACCAAAATATTTGTATGGCAGCTAACCGTTCTAGATGAGCTTAATCAAAATCTTTAGTGCCGTTTATGAGAAAATTTGAAGAAACGAAAATATTTGTATGGCGGCTAACCGTTCTAGATGAGCTAAAACAAAAATTCGAATTTCCCCTCTAGGGAATTACATAAAAATGATCTGTACCAAATTTCATGCAAATCGGTCCACCCGTTTAGGCTCTAGCTCAAATAACAGTGGACGCACCGACGCGACGCACAGACGCACAGACCCGACGGACGGCATAGTTAGTTTTGATTATAACCTCGAATTTTTTTTTTTTTTACACGAAACCAATACTTGCCCTATAGAGCAAGTAAAAAGGTTTTACCGTTATTTTTGATCCTAGCGATATGATTTTTTTTTGTGCCCCAACTAACACGATCTACCCTTTTGTCGATTTTTTGCAAAATAGCAAGTATTTTACGCATTTTATGTTCAAACGAGTGTGCTGTCTCAGATCACATTTCAAGAAAATTCAGATAAATTTACCATTGAACAATTTTAAGTAAGATATTTTACCACAAGTCATCAGTAAAGGTTACAAAAATAATCATATCTGGTTCTTTTACAGTTAGAAGCTTCAAGCAATCATAGAAATCTTAAGCTGTTCTAATTTATTTAATGATTGTTCGTCACTGAAATCTTTTCCCATGTCCATAACTTGAGGCACACTTCAAATTCCAAACCCACACGGCAACACCATATGCATGCATGCTGCTAGAACAATTCATCCAATTTCAAGTAATAAAACGTAATTTCTCTCAAGTGGGTTTGTCATTAAAGAAAAAAAAAAAAAAAGCAGAAATTCTTACTCTGACGACACAAAACAACCGACCGAAGCAACGACACGACGTGACCACATTTCATCCACATATATCTAAAGCTACACATTTAAAAGTATCTATTGCGTTTTTAAAAGAATATCCCGATCTCATGCTCAGTGCTCGATCTATAATGCTGCTGCTGTCCTTAAGCTGACATAAACAGATGCCCACTTCTGAAAGAAAAGTGTTAATTTACTCACACGTTCAAGTGATGTGCGGTCCTCTGAGACTATGGCACACATTCATCACAATACACCAACAACAACAACAACAAAAACACACCTCTTTCCAAAGCATCATCGTAAGCCTTTTGAGAAGATATCGCTTAAGTCGCACGTCGCCTATAGTAAATATGTGCGCAGTCGGTCCCGTTGTCGTTCGAAAAAACACTACATTGCCGATGTTAGGCGCTCAGAGCTTAGCAAGAGCCACTCAATCACAATCTTCTTTATAAATTGCTGACGATTTGTCTCATCAGATGATGTTAATTGTATTCATTGCATTGGCCCAGGTCTCCAGATGACTTTATGCAAAAAAAAAAAAAAAAAAAAAAAAAAACTGGTTCCGTTTTGCGAGGAGTCGAGTCGAGCCCGTGAGCCTTCGAACTTCGTATACAAAACCAAAAAATAAACAACAACTATCTCCGAGAAACTTTTGTATTGTAAAAATTCTATCTGAGAGGGAAGAGCGAGAAGAAGACCCGGAAAATATCTTCTATCTTTTGAAGTTGTATCTGTCGTCTTCTGAATAGCAATTGCAAGCCGATGCGATGTGTCGACAGTCGGCATAACGTGAATCCGCGCTATATGCACAAAGCAACTCAGGCAAATCGTCACTTAACCTATTCCAAGTGCATTAACCCGAGCGTGCAAATAATAATTAAAATAATAAAATAAAAAATTTCACTTAATAAAGAAGTCGTCATAATTTGACGGTTATTTGTTAACACTTTGACGGTAGCAGCTCCACCGCCGCCGCGCCGCCGCCGCCGCCGGCCGCCCCGTTGCAAAGTTTGCACTTTCTGTGTTAAAAAATATGCGTTGTAATGGTTTTACTTATACGCGCGATACAAGTTTCTACAAGGGCAAGTTATGGCTTCAGTGACATTAAAAACACCAATTTGACAGACCCTTTCACGAATAAATGACGTTCCCTTCTGAATTCGAAAATAAAATATCTTCATAAATCTCTCCTGTCAATTGCGTCTTGATGGT
Source organism: Leucozona laternaria (assembly GCA_932273885.2). Lineage (NCBI taxonomy): Eukaryota > Metazoa > Arthropoda > Insecta > Diptera > Syrphidae > Leucozona > Leucozona laternaria. The sequence goes on from OW026368.1 coordinate 13,621,313, forward strand.
ACTACTCATAAAAGAAGTAGTAAAAATATTGTTTGTTCTCATTTAATTCTAAAAATATTCCCTACACAAAAATTGCCTATGTGTTCATGTTCATATGAACTACAAAACAAAACCGTGTCCTTGTCGACTGTTGAATGAATTTCGATTAGTCATTCATGATTTATGAATCATGCGATCGGTTAGTTGGAATATTCATCTCTTCATCAGCAGACTATACATTTAAAATATTCTTAAAATAAATACCTATTTATTAATTATTGTCTCTTCAGTTGGATTTCCTTTGAGAATAAAATTTAATTTCCAGCCTGACACAAAAACAATTTGACATAGAAATTTGAACCGAAATGTCAAAAACGCATATCACTTCAAAAAAAATATAAAAACATGACTTTTGACTCAAGAACAAAGAGGAATTAATTTTCAAAAAAAAAAATAAAACACATCAAAGACTGCAAGATCATGTTTTTGAAAGGAATTTTATTTTTATTCATCGGATACATCATTCATTCGGTTCGATGATGCTTTATTTGAAATAGTAACTCAGAATTAAGGCTATAGTTCGGCAGGTAGCGTTGGTTGGTGATTCAAAAATTTAATTTAACGCATTTTAATTTTGCTTAAATGTAAGGTTTGTCTGATTGGTGGGGGGGTGGTTGTTTTCTCGGATTATCCTCTTCTTAATATAATACACGCCGATGCGTAAAATCACATAACTCGTTTTTATTACAAACCGATTCTAATTTGAAGGTCTCAATAATATGCCAATTATAAAAATGTTTTATCCACAAGCTAGGTACTGAAGCTGTGGATATCGAGTAATTTTGCGTTTTCTGTTCAAGCTTTTTCATCATCTTGGACCATTGGGTCCACAGCGATGTCTTAGTCTTCGAGTTTTTGTGAAAATGCAATATAAGCAGTTTCGAGTAAATTAGGCAAAACAAAATAAGACCCCAAAATTGTTTTTGAAAAATAAAAATATATTTGAAATTAGGCCCCAAAGATTAAAATGGGGTCTTGCTTCATTGAAGCTTCAATATTAGGTACAAAAAATTAAATAAGAACCCAACAGATAAAATAAGATCCTAAAAAATGAAATAAGACCCCAAAAAAATAAAATAACACCACAAAAAAGTAAATAGGGCCCAAAAAATAAAGTAAGACCCCAAAATATAAAATAAGACCCAACAAAATTATGATAAGACCCCAAATAATAAAATAATACCCCAAAACATAAAATGAGATCCCAAGAAATATAATAAGACCCCAAAAAATAAAATAAAACCCCAATAATAAACTAAGATCTTAAAAAATAAAATAAGACCCCAAAAAATAAAATAAGACCCCAAAAAATAAAATAACACCACAAAAAAGAAAATAAGGCCCAAAAAATAAAGTAAGACCCCAAAATATAAAATAAGACCCAACAAAATTATGATAAGACCCCAAATAATAAAATAAGACCCCAAAAAATAAAATAAGACCCCAAAAAATAAAATAAGACCCCAAAAAATAAAATAAGACCCCAAAAAATAAAATAATAAATAACACAAAACATTAAAACACAAAATTTAAAGATATTCGTTGTTGTTGTTTCCTCGTTTTTGGGGCGAAAGTAAATTTTTGTTTGGGACTTTATTATCGGACCCAGTAACTAGCAATGCTTTGTAATTAATTGGGGGATTATGAAACAGACATTTAAAATAAGCGTCATAACCCGTTAAGTCTCGCATCGTTGAACATCGGTGATAAGCTTTTACTTCGTTTAAAAATCTTACGAAAATACGACTTATTTCCAAACCCACCCCATGACACGCCCACTTAAACACCTATTTACTAATCGTTTATTCTTCGATATTTACAGGTTGTTTCTAGTTTGTCAATAATTTGGGGGAAATGACCATTGAACAAATTTTAAGAAAAAATCGTACATGTCTATTTCGCATTTGCAATTGTTGCAATTTTGGTTACAACATTGATAAAAATATTTAAATAGCTTTTGAGCAAAATTATTCCAAATAAAGTTTTTAGGTAAACAAAATTAAAAAAAAAAAGTGGAAAAAAATTGAAACAAATTTAAACAAATTGCAAAAAAATTGAAACAAATTGAAACAAATTGAAACAAATTGCAAAAAAAATTAAAACAAATTTAAAAAAAATAAAAAAAATTTAAACAAATTGAAACAAATTAAAGAAAAAATAAAAAAAAAATTGAAAAAATTAAAAAAAAATTGAAACAAATTAAAAAAAAAATTGAAACAAATTAAAAAAAAATTGAAATAAATTTAAAAAAAAATTGAAACAAATTTTAAAAAAATTGAAACAAATTTTAAAAAAATTGAAACAAATTTTAAAAAAATTGAAACAAATTTTAAAAAAATTGAAACAAATTTTAAAAAAATTGAAACAAATTTTAAAAAAATTGAAACAAATTTTAAAAAATTTGAAATAAATTTTAAAAAAATTGAAACAAATTTTAAAAAAATTGAAACAAATTTTAAAAAAATTGAAACAAATTTTAAAAAAATTGAAACAAATTTTAAAAAAATTGAAACAAATTTTAAAAAAATTGAAACAAATTTTAAAAAAATTGAAACAAATTTTAAAAAAATTGAAACAAATTTTAAAAAAAATTGAAACAAATTTAAAAAAAATTGAAACAAATTTAAAAAAAATTGAAACAAATTTTAAAAAAATTGAAACAAATTTTAAAAAAATTGAAACAAATTTTAAAAAAATTGAAACAAATTTTAAAAAAATTGAAACAAATTTTAAAAAAATTGAAACAAATTGCAAAAAATTTAATCACATTAAAATAAATGATTTGATAATCGAATTTTCCCTCTAGAGAATCAAATAAAAATATTCTGTTCCAAATTTTAAGTTAATAGTTTTACCCGTTTAGGCTCTTGCTCCAATTACAGTGGACGCTGGGACCCACAGTCGCGACGGACCGTATAGCTTAAGCTACTTTTAAAATTTGTAGATGTTTATACATATGTATCAGCTTCCATTTCCACCACTACGCAACAAAAAATTTAAATTTGACTTAGTATATTCGTAACAAAAACAGTGTAGTTATTAAATTTACTTCAACATTTTACAACCCAATCCCCCCAGACTATATAAAAGCACTTAAAATGGAGTTTGTTTTCGTTTGCATTTCTTTAAGGCTAAACAAAAATAAAACCGCAATAAACAGCCTCTTGGAATTTTGTGTTTTTTTTTTTTTTTTTTTTGCAGAAAACGATCTTGTGAAAAGCTTAATATAAACAAAACAAATTATTTATCGGATATAAAAGCAACTTATGGAAACACAAATTATAAAAAAAAAAAATTCTTAAATTTGTCTATTTATTAAGAAAATTATTTAAGATCTTTGATCAATCTTTTTGTTTGTATTTTATTGTATGTATGGATATAGGTTTATATTTATTTGACCTTGTTTGTTGTAAAAAAATATTTCTAAAGATTCAACAAAGATAAATTTCATTTAAATGATAACTAAATAAAAATCAGTAGGCCTATTCAATCACTGCTGCTGTTCAGCTGGCAAAGTCGCTGATTTATTCGTCGTTTAATTTCTTAATTAGTCAGAAACTTTATTTTTGATTTGGTTTTGTTGTGAAATTAAGAATATTTTTTTCAGTTGAAACTGGTATAAAATACGAATATTTAATGTCATAAGGGTAATTATTAGGGTATTCAGTAAACACACAAGGGCAACATTTTAGTCGATTTAGTAGGATGTTAAAGCATATTTAGTTTGACACTAAGTTAAAAAGATGATGATTTTTAATTTTTAAAGGAGTTTAAGAGCGTAATATCTGTTTGATATTAAAGTTAAAATCACCAAGTGTCACTATAATGGCATTTTGACATTTACAAATGTCAAAGACGGTAGGTTTAGTTCTTTTTTTGCACGAGCTGTCATTCTTCAGGCGTGCTCAGCTGAAGAAAATAGATTAAGGGCCAGTTTCACAGTAGACACTTACCGAAATAAGTGGCACTTAAGTTTCCCCTATTAGGAATTTAAGCTAAATTTCATAGCTAGCGTAAGTGGAACTTAAGTCACCAACATCGGAGACTTAAGTGCCACTTATTCAGGTAACAGTGAACGGTGATATTGGGAATTAATCTTTCAAATTCCCCACTTAAGTGTCACTATTCTGACTGTGAAACTGGCCCTAAGTATGTGATTCTAGTTAAAGAGCTTTAAAGTTAGAAAATGTTAAGTAGTATCAAAGTTTTAGAGATACAAAAAAATCTATAAAAAGAATAGCAATTTCAATTTAAAGTAAGATAAAAGAAGATTTACTTGAGTAATGTTCCATACAAATATTATGAGCACTAGGCTGTAAGAAACTGAGTAAACTGAAAAAAAAAACCAAAGATTTTTCAAACACAAGGAAGTCATACACATAATAAACAAATATAAAAACAAAAATTCAAATCAAGTTGTTGATTCACAATAAATCATCAGAATATGTATTACTCACATGAAATGTATTGACTACAAGTATATTATTTATAGTATTTTGCTGGCGCAAGGGTTGGTTTTCACAAAAACACACTTTTTACAAACTAATTATTTGGTTTAGTTTTCGATTATTAATTTTTTTTTTTAGCCATGTTGATTCATACTGATTCTGATGCAAGCGTAACATTGTCACCGGTTTGATTCGACAAGGGCTCTGGTAAAGTACGCAGGTGAGCAATGTCAAAATTACAGCTCGTCTTGTTAGTTCATCTTTACCATCCCGCAAAATTAGCACGGCTATTGGTTGAAAACATTGCGTCATGTAAATTAGACAGGAAAGTGCTGTCAGTTTAATAGAAGAACGAGTTAATTTATCTAGATTTAACTAGATTATTTTATAAGGTATTGTAAAGCTTACAGGGTGTCTTGTAGATTTTGCAAGTAATTTGTGTTGATTTAACACGGCGACGAACGTTAAAATATTGTATCTTGTGGAATATTTGACAAGATCAACTGTGCTGAAAAGTAACAACTTGATAAATGGTTAATTGTTGTTTAATTTACTATAAATGTTTGTTTATCTGTCTGTTTGTCGGGCTTTTACGCCTTAAATTAAAATAAAATAAAATAAAATAAAATAAAATAAAATAAAATAAAATAAAATAAAATAAAATAAAATAAAATAAAATCAAATAAAATAGAATAATAAAATGATTTTGATAATGGATTGAAGCGAAATCCTGAGATGAAGATTTTTGTTCTCCGAATTTTGACTTTTCTTTGTCTGTTTCAAACTTTACGTTAGCAAATTTCCTAGTACAACAACTTAGTCCCCTCTCACACGAAGACACAACTTTCTGGAGATTTTCTGACGTTTTCTTTTAATTCCTTCTAAACCTCTTGTACATTCCACACAAGGAAACAAAATCGTGAGAGTTTTTCTGTTATTTCCTTACTTATTCTCTTGGTTGAACACCAACTACTTTAAGTGGGTAAAGGAATTTCGAAAAAAAAATCTCTTCAATTGTTGACCGGAGATTTCACTTCCCCCTTACTCCAAATTTTACATTTTCAATAGGAATGGAACAGAGTTCCGAAATCAAACCGAAAACGACATAATATAAATCTATCTATCAATTTATTAATTATTTTCGTTTTTTTTTGTTCTAATTCAATAATTTTATTATTAATCAATGTGTACTCTGATTTTAATTATTCCAACTGTCACTTGCATAACTATCAAGATAAAGCTTTTAAAATTTAATACCTTGACTACACTCAAATGACATCCCATATTTAATTTTTGTAATAAAGCGTTTTCCAATAAGAGGTGTTATTTTGAATAGCCCGCTATCTCGGTAGCTGTCACTTTTGAAGCTGTCAATTTTTTGACATTTGACAAGTAGAAACTACGCCATTAATAAAAATGGAACGATACACGCTTCAACAACGCATTGAAATTATTAAAATTCACTATAAAAATGGTGAAAATTTGGCAGAGACGGTTCGTAAAACTAAAACATTTTTGGGTCGTCGTGAAGCACCTTGTCGAACCGCAATACAGAAATTGGTGGACAAATTCGAGATGTTGGGACAAGTTAGTGATGTGAAGAATAAAACCCGTGCACGTCGCTCAAGAACAACTGAGAATATTGGTGTTGTAGCCCAAAGTGTTGAAGAAAACCCAGGTTTGTCCATTCCTCGTCGCTCTTTGGAATTAGGCATTCCACAAACGTCATTACACCGTATTTTGCATAAAGACTTGGGTCTTAAGGCTTATAAAGTTCAGTTAACACAAGAACTCAAGCCGGCTGATCATCAACAACGTCGTGTCTTTGCTGATTGGGTCCTTGAAATGCATGAAAATGATCCGGAATTTCATCGAAAAATCATCTTGACTGATGAGGCCCATTTCCACCTCGGAGGCTACGTCAACAAGCAAAACTGTCGCATCTGGGGCTCGGAAAACCCAAGAGTTATTGTTGAAAAGCCTCTCCATCCTCAACGCGTGACTGTTTGGTGCGGTTTATGGTCCGGCGGGGTCATTGGACCTTACTTTTTCGAAAATGAGGCTGGAGCAACAGTTAAGGTCAATGGATTGCGCTATCGAGAGATGATTAATGATTTTTTATGGCCGGAATTGGATGGTATTGATCTGGACAACGTTTACTTTCAACAAGACGGCGCTACGTGCCACACAAGCAATGAAACCATCGATCTTTTACGGGAAAAGTTTCCGGACCGTGTTATCTCTCGAAGAGGTGATCACAATTGGCCACCGAGATCTTATGATTTAACACCTTGCGACTTCTTCCTTTGGGGCCACGTGAAAGATAAGGTCTACGCCAAGAGCCCAGCGTCGATTCAAGACCTCAAAGATGGAATTCGTGAGGCTATCGAGGACATAGGGCAGCCACTTTGCGATTTGGTTATGGAAAATTTCATGAAAAGGATATGGTCCTGTAAGCGTGGTCGTGGCGGCCATTTGGCTGATGTTGTGTTCCATTATTAACGGCATACCTTCCTCTTTATAATGAAATAAACATCCGATCATTTATCTCAAAAAATCCAGCATTTAAAGTAAACAAATTTCAATTTAAAATAATTGCAGAAAATATCACTGAGTTAAGCACAGTATATACGCATAAGTTCCGAACATCACACAGATGATGCAAATATTATCTTTCATCTTTTAACTGAGAGCCCGTCCAAGTAGATACTCGATTTCTTGTATGCTTGCTCTGGTATTGGCTTCGCAAAAAAAAAAAAAACAAAAAAAAAACAGACCTTAAACAGTAGATCTTTTCTATGATTTAGTGTATTAATTTTTACCGAAAAACAGAGTACACCAATTGATTTAGGAGGTGGATACTGCCTAATGTCACGCCTGACGTTCTGGGTCTACTAGAACGCTTTTAGTTTGACAGGTGTCAAAATGTGCCAACATTTTTGGTACGGGAGATCGAGAAACGGAGCACGCCAATCGATTCAGGAGGTGGAAATTATTTAATGTGACGCCCAGCGCTCTAGGTCCATTAGAACACTTTTAATTTGACAGGTGTCAAAATGCCAAATCAGAATTCCGAGTATACGCGCTACTTAACGTGCTACATCGTTACGTGCATCATCGTAACGTTGCACAGAGGAAAGTCCACGTTTTTATTTCACTCTACCGCCAGCATAGATGTTAACAGATTAAAAACTGAAAACTTGTTGTAGGTATATTTACTCATAAACGACTGAACGAATTTTGATTGATCTCTTCCATAAACATTAAATGATTTACAAACGATAAGAACAAGTCGGTGCGACCCTAAATGGTGCTTAAATTTATTAATCATTATTTATTCTTTTTTATATTTTTTTTCGTCGTTTGGCAAATGATTTCCATTAAAGAATTGATTACTCTATAAAAACGCATTCCTATCAGCTGAATGATGCTACTGCTGATGATGGTTGTCCTGTCCATGTCCATGTACTTTGTACTCTGTGCCATCATCACTAAGAATGGAAATGGATGTGATTCTAGATAGAATTGCTTCTGTTTTGTTTTTTTTTTCAAGCTGGAAAGAACTCTGGAGTAGAAAATCTATATATATAACTACACCAATATAAGATACACAACACAATTTTAATGGCAGCGGTGCAGGAAACCTCGTTTTTATAATTATTATATTTAAACGCATAAACAGATAATTTCTATATTTAGACAAGAAATATAAAATTATATTGGAATAGTGATTATTTGTTCGATGGTTAGTGTGTGTGGTTTTCAAGTAGTCGAATATTAAATTTTTGTTCGCTTAAATTATTTCAATTTATGATCATTTAATGTTTCATCGAAGCAGGTTTCTAATTATCTCAGATAATTTTGTTTTGATTGTGTTCAAATCCTCCTGTGCTGTACTCGTATGGTGTAACGTCACTTCCTACATGATACACTTCCATTGAAATAGTGTGTTTTTTAAGAGTTTCAGAACATCCCAACCGCCCAAGTTCCAAGTCGGATTTTGGAGTATAGGTATGCAGGACTTTCATGGAATAGGGAATAGCGAAAAAGTATGGAAACGCAAATTGAAAGAAATGCACAATATTCTTTAAATATCTCATTTCATTTTGTCACAACACTGCGACAAACGTTTGGTTTTTATTTGTTAACTCACAGCTTAAATTTTCCAAAGCCAATATTACTGCCAACAAAAATTTCTTAGAAGAGAGAATCACATTAAGTCCCTGTGAACTATTTTCGCAGAAAACTATAAGAGTTTTATGAGCAGTTACGTAAATGCTTTCACACTGGAATTCGAGAAAATTCATGGGAATGCATATCTGTGGTAAAAGCTGAAAAGGTACAAAGTATGAAACTCCCTTTTAGCAATTTCAACAGGAAAGCATTAAAAGAAAATCATTTTCCTCAAAGCTCTTTAGTATGTATGTATATACAGGTAAAATAGTACAGACAAATTCCATTCAAAAAAATAATTCTCTTATGAAACTTGTATTAAAGACCTAAAAATGATTCACTTCCCATGAGAAGGAACAATTAAATTTGATTAAATACAAATTTTTTAGGGTTTTGTTACATCAAGGAACGCATCTTATCAAGTCAAATGTCAAAGATGACAGCGAAAGTCTACTGTCAAAGATGAATTCACGTTGGTAACCTAGAAGTCATTAAGGGTGTTAGTAATGGAAGATGTTCACATTGGGCTCACTCTGCGCGACTCATATTGACATTTCTTTGTTCTATCTCACTCCACCTCATGATGAGAAAGAGATAGTCTGGTGATTTTGATTTTTTTTTTTTGAAAAAATCCCGCCTCACTTTTTCATATAGTGAGGTGAAGTGAGATAAAAGAAAGAGATGTCAAAATAAGCCGAGCGGAGTGAGTCCAATGTGACCACCGTCATGGACTGTCTCCTCCGATTTTTTTTTTTTTGACGTCTATACTTTGCTCACTTCCACTTTATGGTGTCTTTCTTAACATAAAGTGAGAGTGAACGAAAGTGGCATTCTCACGATGAAATAGGAGCGAGCAAAAGTACAGAGACGTCAAAAAAAATCGGAGGAGACAGTCGATAACGGTGATCACATTGGACTCACTCCGCACGATTTATTTTGACATCTCTTTTTTTTACCTCACTTCACCTCACTGAGAAAGTGAGGCAGGATTTTTTGATATTTTTTTTGTTGAAAAAATCCTGCCTCACTAGACTATCTTTTTCTCAACATGAGGTGGAGTGAGATAGAACAAAGAAATGTCAATATGAGTCGCGCAGAGTGAGTCCAATGTGAACACCGTCAATTGCTAACATCGTTATTGACTTCTAGGTTACCAATGTGAATAATTCATCTTTGACAGTAGACTTTCGCTGTCATCTTTGACATTTGACTTGACAGGATGGTCAGGAAAGGCATGATTTTTTTAATTTTTTTTAAAAAACCAGTGGATTTTTTTTTTTTTGAAGTTTTCTTTTGTGATATCTGTTTTCACTGTTAGTGATCTTTGGTAAATCCTACAGAATACAAGTTTTTTTTTAATTGGAAACATATTTACTTAATTCCTAAATGCTTAAATCGATCTTCGACAAATAATTCGCAGTAAATCAGTGGAATATTGGATGAGAAGTAATTTAACACCATCGGAAAGGGGATACAAAAAAGTTATCCACACGTAGGGAATTTTTTCTTCCTTTGGTTTTTTTAAAGAGATTTTCTAGGGAATTTATTTTTGTTATCATTTTAAGAGGTGAGGAAGGAATTTAAGGAGGTGATACAGGGTTATAAATTGTTTTTTTTTTTTTTTTTTTAATTTTTATTTTCTTGAATGAACCATTTAGCAGAGATATGGACAACATTAGATTGTACACTTATCAGCTAATAACTCATCAACGCATGCATGGTTTTTGATACCTCATTTGTCCGTTTTACTCAATGAATCACAATCTAAATTTTCAAGATAATCAAGACATCGGATAGATTGCATCAAAATATCTTTCTTGGTTCATTGCAAACCATCATCTTACAGTGGACAAGTTCATCTGTGAATTTCTTCATTTTAAAAGAATATGCTTTCTTTAGAAAGAGATAAAATCGGTTCTAATAATCGATAATCAAAGTTAAGGTCTTAAAATAAGGATGAAATGTCAAACTACATTTTTAAGGAGGTACAACAACTGTTATAGTAAAAATGTAACTGAGTTATTCAATTTTTGATGTGTAAACATCTATGCTGGCGGTAGAGTGAAAAAAAAAGTGAACGTTCGTGTGCAACGTTACGTCGTGCAACGTTACGGTGTGCAACGTTACGATCTGCATACTAGGATGGGTGCGTTCAGTGAAAAAAATCTAAAGATCCCCTTCAAGCAAAAACAAGTCCGTTTCGGATCCGCGCACGTTGATGTTTACACATATTAACCGTGAGTCCCGGCACTCACACAATTTTTCATTCTTTTTTCAACTATAGCACCTGGGGCTCCTTATAACACACTTAGTTACCATGTACCTAATGTTTGACTTGATTCAAAAGTGTTTTTAGCGACAGCGGGTATTCGAAAATTTTTGTATTCTTTCGTGTAAATCAAGAAAACTGAAATATTTAAATTTCAAAAATAAAAGTTTGCTTTGTTTTTTTTTTTTAAGTGTTATTTCTTTGCCTTCCTCTGCAGTTTACAATACCCTTTTTTTTTTAATCAAAAGACTAAAATCCCACGAATATATTTTACATTAAAAATATAAAAATCTTATCGCGACACCATCAATGTTATCTAACCCGCAGTATAATTACAAAATGTATAGGTATTATACAAAATTCCTAACCCAATTGAATTCACTTCCCACAACTAAAGCCAAAATCAAGACGTATAAATAAAATAAACTTAACTATTTTGCCAGCTGAAAAATAAAAGAAAAAACTATTTCTGCTAATAAATGTTTTTTTTTTTTACAACTTTCTCACCTAAGTCACCGCAAAACATATAAAAAAAAAAATGGGTGACCCATCATGAACACTTGAATGGGTTTCATCTATGACGAAAGGGCGCCAACGCCAAAACAACACTTTCACATAAATTTTATTTAATAGTTTAACAACCGCAACAGCAACCAACAAGAAACAAACGAAACAAATTACCCACATTATTTGTTGCAACAATTCACTTATACTTTTTATTTTTATTTTTTTTTTTTTTTTTCATTTTATTTAATACCCACTATTTTAGTTTTTGTGTTTTGTTTTATTTAAGGCTTAGTATTGGTTTTGTCAAGGCAACAAAAAAAAAAACGGCTGTCGAAAACAAGGAGAGGAAATTTATATACAAATTTGTATTTTACAATTGATTAGTATACCTCCGCAAAATTGTATGCATATTTGCAATTAGCACCCAAATACGTGCAAATACGTGCGACCCAGTCGTGCATTTTATTATCCTATTATCACCATAACATCACTGTCGTTGCGGAGCTTAGATTTGTGATATGGAAATGATGCAAATCGAAGTAAAATCTTTTGGTGGTTGAAATTGCCCTTATCGATGTCCACCGATAACACTAACTAACCATATTTGGATTAAACCCATTAGCCATTTTGTGTTGGTGAATTTAAATTAGTAATTAATTAAACAGCGAAATTGTTTAAACACACTCAATTAACATCCAAGCTCGCAGAATATATCTCACATTCGCACTAGCACTCGCACTATATAACTGAGACGACAAACACTAATTATATTGCTTCACATTCGATAGTTTTGGCATAATTTATTGAATCAGTGCCATCAGTGCGATGTTACGTGTTTTCGGCAGCATGATGCATAATAATGATTAAGTGATTGATTGATTGATTGGGGGGAATCTATTTGGATGCGACTGTATATGCTATATCAATTGGTTTTTAAACGGGACTCAATGTAGCGAGTATAATAAACTAAGGGAATTCAAATGAATAATTTAGATAACTAATTACGAAGAATAATTTAATAAACAACAACAACATCAATTATTATTGCTAGCGGCTTTGTTTATGTTTTTTTTTTTTTTTAGTAAAACGATTGAATGGTTTAATAAATTAGAACTCTATTGACAGAGAAAATATGTTTAAGAATAGAAGTGAATTTTGTGAAAATTTAATTAAACTTCTGGACTTTCAATTTATTATTAAACGTAGAAACGATGGGCTTTGTGTTGAAGAACCCATTACAATAAGACTCAGTGACTTAAATTTCATTAGAAGTTCAGGAAAGCAAGTCAAAAAAACACCCATAATGTGAAAAGCTCATTTCTTCATATCTGAAAGAGGGCTATTAGAAAAGATTTTCGGACGGGGTCACACAATGGTCGGTTTGTTGAATTTTGGCGACAAAAATCATTTTCCTGAACGCTGAATCCAGTGGTAGTGCCCATTTTTTACTTGCGATATATTTTGGATTCAGAATGGGGGCTTTACAGTTCAGGTCAGAATATTGTACAAAAAAACCAAAATTCTACAGCAACAAACCTTCTTCACATTGCAAGAGATGGAATGAAGAATAAGTATAACTTTGAATAGAATTTTCAAACAGAGTTAAGTAACAAGAATAATTGGGTAGGTGAAACGGTGCACTGTACTCTTAAAGCAAACGCCATCTAGTGGTACACTGCTGGATCGAGAACAATCGAAGGGACTGGTGCAGGCCTAGAACCAAACTCTCCTTGCCAATGGGACAGTCTACTAGCATCTTCCAGGCTGGCTTAACGAACTCGGCAAGAATAATAATGTCACGCTGCATTGGAGACCGTGCCACGTTGGTAATCACGGCAATAAAGATGCAGACTCTGTAGCAAAAATAGGACTGGAGAAAAAGTGGTTAAAAAAAAACGATACCTTGACCTTTCGGGGAAATTTTTATAAGATCGTAAAATTTTCGTGAGATTGTAAATTTTCATATGACACCTCACCCGGTGCCACATCCAGTTTAGGAGTGAGTTATAAGCGCTTAAGGATTCGGTGAACTTTGACCTTAAGAACAAATTCAAAACAGAAGAGGAGGCAAAAATACTTAAAATCTTCAATGAACTCCCAAAGTTGAGAAAGCGAAACTCCAACTAGGAAGCTACAACCAGGGAGCCCTTCTATCCTGCGTCAGCTTAAGTAGGAACAAATTCAGACTAATAACGGTTCTCCTTAATGCCCATTCAAGCCAAGGAGATACCTTAACATCGTTGGCCTAGTGAGCAGGGGTACGTGCAGATTCTGCAACGGCCATGAGGGACACCGGATCACATATTAGAAAATTGTGATGTATTTGTGCATCTGGTTACCAACAGATAGAAGTTGCTCTCTAAAAGTACTCCAAATACTCGAGTTCCTTAAGGAAACTTAAGGATGAGCTATAGGATGAGCCATCTCATCCAGGTCTAGATGGGAGCACAATAGATCTTAACGTCATAGTGCACTTATAACCAACAATGTGCAAAATTTAGAAAACCCAATCCAAAATGTTGTCCAATTTTCCGGATGGATTATAGCTAAGTTTTGTCATATTGTTTTGATAGTTTTATAATTTTTAGATCAAATTTGATAAAGAAAACTTTGACAATTTTGACAATTTAAAGTTGACAGTCAATTTTAGGTCATCAACCCAAAAACTCGAAATCTGAAATTTTACTAGCTAGTTTTAAAAATGTTGTTAATTTTTCTGGATGATGTACCTATTTCAATTGTACAATAACCGTTAACTCACAAAACTGTTTTACTTATAAGCGGCGATAAGGTTTAAAAAATGATCAGAATGGTACTTTGTTAGCCGCAGTTACGGTCGAAACATTTTAAATAAAAAATGATTCTTTTGTATGAGATCAACTCTGTAAATATCCTGAAGAAGCTTCTAAATGATTAAAGGCCTTTTGTAGCAATATAGCTCCACCTGATATAGTATATCTAACCGAGCAGTGAAATCAATCTTTTTTACAAAATTAATGTTGGTGTCCCTCAGGGCTCTGATTTGTTTCCTGCTCTCTTTCTTAGACCCCGTTCATACGAGGACATTTTTATCTCCGGCAACTTTTGTTTGTAGGAGAGAAGCAAGAGAATGGAACAAAATCACCCGTTCAACGATTTGAAGAGATTTGTTTGATATTCCACTCACATAGAATCCGTCCAACTTCTGTCCGTAGTTTAAATGAAACAACAAAAACTCAAGTTAAAGGTACAGACATTTAAGAAGAAATTTAAAGAAAATATCAACAAATCTTCAGCATCTTGTTTCTTCGTCTGAAAGGAGACTTATATTCATACAAAATATTTTGTCTGAAGCTTCTAATCCAATAAAAGTTTTTTGAAGACAATAGTACTCTCAGCTTCTCGCCATATTTCGGAATATTTCGAGTTTAAAAACAAACACAAAAAAATGGGAGACAATTAACTCTAGAGCCCAGTTTTTTAGTGGTGAGTTAAACCAGAGTTAGTTAACTCTAGAAGTAAATTAACTCACAGTTAACTGAGGGAGCAGTTTTTTGCTAGAGAATTCATGCGGAACAACGAAACAAAGTCAGTGGATAAAATATCGATAGCTTCTGTTTAGTTAATCCTGAGTTAACTCACAAAATTTGAGATGAGTTAACTCGGGTTTAACTTTAATCTTGCTCTGAAAAACTGGACCTATATTATAAGTATGTTATAGGTACACTCACAATCAGAAATTTTGTAGATAGGGCCTTAACGAAATTAGCAGCAGTGCTACTACATTCCATTGTATTCAGCCTGTTGGGTGGGCAATGGAAAAATTTAACTCAAATTTAAAAACCCACAATATAACCTTTTGGTAGATTTCAAGACCACCCACGAAAAATTTAGACACGATCGAACTATTATAAAACTGGAGAGAATTTGGAAGCTTAAATACAATAGACATGACATGAATAAATGATGATCAATAAGCAAACGTCATCATTCATTATTTTGATGCAAGTATAAAGCTTACGACTTGAATATTCATTCTAGACAAAAATTCATTAAAAGCTAAATTTGGCCAAACCATCGATATAAAGTGATTTTTTTCTCTTTTTTAAATGATCATTGATATTTTAACTGAGCTTTGGAATATTAAAAGTGACCTTATGCAAACGGTTTGGCATCAAAATTATGATCAATTTGGTTTCCATTCAGAAGTTTTAATGTTTGATATAACTGGTACTTAACATAGAGAGTGTGCGGTACATACAGCAACACTGCATTCCATTTTGTCAGTGCCGTCGAAAATATTTTTTAAAGAAATGATATTTTAAAATGTGTGCAAAGAGTAAAGGACAAAATTTGCCCAAGAGATAATCAAAACAACCTTCCCTTGCGCAAATTTTAAATTTCCATTTTACAAACTAAGTTGATCTTCTTTTGGGAAAATTATTTTTCAATACGCTCTTCCGAAAATTTAAAACATCATTACAATGGATTTCAGCTTGTCTGTATGTGTGCAGACGCTAGACAGAATTCCGAGACCCACTTCTTTCATTTTTACTACAATCGCAATGTCAAGTTTGATCAAAATCTCGGTGTCAATTTTTTTTTTACAATTGCATAACTTGCCATGAATAGTAAACAGACCATCACAAGGGATATTTTTAATATTTTCTGGGCAATTTTTTGACCTCAAATAACCAAGATCAGATTTCTCAAAGCGAACAATTTACACTTTATTTTTAAATCCTACTTCTGAACTGCATGTAATTGTATACATTTCTCTTTACATTCCACCTTGAATAACCAAACATTCTCACACTCAATCTGTCACACACAATTCTCTATTTCATGGAAATTTTGCACTTGATATAAATTTCTCTGTAACCGACTTTTTCTAATGCAAAACTATTACAAAAAAAATATACAAAGCATTTAAAATTTCCACTAAAAACATATAAATAAATACAAATTCCAAAAAGTATTACAAAAAAAAAAAAAAAAAAAAAGATACATACGTGATTGCCATATTAAAGGTGGTACTCCATGACAGTGTGATGGAAATAAATGGCAAAAAAGCAGCAACCAAAAGACACAATGAAAAAAAAAAAATAACTTTGTCGCGTTAAAATGCACTATACTGTCTCACAGTTGTCGTGTACGTACGTTTCGAGATACATCCATATAAATAAAACAACAAAAAATTCTCGAAATGCAAATTCCAGCACTGAATGCGTCGTTTGTCACTAAAAGATACATACAACAAAAATAAAATAAACGACAAGAACAACAACAACAAATCGAAGACGATGAACGCTTAATCCGTGCGGAAAATAACTCTCAACCTGAAGAAGTAGCTAAAAGGCACTCAGAATCACCATCAAGGTACAAATTCAAATTCAAAAAAAAAAAAAAAAAAAAACTTTAAGAAGACTATAAAATGCTATCTAGGTAACTTATCCACGAAGCATACTAATTGTCCGACCAAACAGCAGCACCAAACCGAGAAAATTTTAACCCAAGGAAAAAAAAAAAAACTAAAAAAAAAAACTAAAAAAAAAATTTAGGTTAAACACAGAATTGACAGAAAAGATCCACCAAAAACCGCATTTCAATGATGAACTCAATTTTCAAGATTTTGATTAAAAAAAAAAAAAAATAATAATAATAAATAAAACGGGACACTTTTCAATTTGATTTACTTTTCTTTTTTTTTTTATTTCGATGAAAAATTAAAAACACATTGTTGCACTATCACGAAGAATCACTTTGCGTGATCCAACTTTCTCCTCCGCTTCGACGAAGACGAAGGCGGCAGCGTGAGGATTCAGATTCGGATTTTACAGGAAACCACATGTCACGTAAACAAATCGCCCGCTTTGCCTTGAAGACGACGACGATGCCGACACACCATCACCACACAGGCTACAGGGTTCAGGATTTCGACTCGGATTCAAATTTAAATTCGACTTCGGCTTCGACACGACTAAAGCATTTAATGACGCGTAGGAGTATTGACTCCTTTTTTTTTGTGTGTTGCTGATATTAGTTTCCTTCGTTTTGACTTAAGTTATCACTATGGTTACGAGGACGGAACGAAGCAGGACGAGGAGCAAAACAAACTTCAAAAAAGGTCATTGACGGCCCCTTATATGTACATATAGAGTGTGTGGGGGGTTGACGAATTTACCGACGAGCTATACGAAACCTGCCGAAAGGGTATGCGTCATCGTGATCATCATCGAACGAGACGAGACGGACATTCGCGTAACGAAAAGAAATCCGAAAGGCAATAAAAACAATAAACAAAAAAAGACAACAAAAAAAATTATATCCTTTCGCATAAAATATCTGATGGATACGAAAAAGTTCGTCGTCGATTCGCGTGTCGTCTCAGAGGCAAACTAAAATATCGAAAAGCTACAAGCTGCGATTGAAGCCCGTTAAGTGGCTTTGGCTTCAGAAAGAATGGCTATAGCTAAGGCAGAAGTTTGAGTTCGATTGCTGCTGTGTGTGTTCGGTTAGGTTGGGTTGGGTATGCGTCACTTGGAACACTTGCTCGGCCCCAATGAAACAAACAAACAAAAAAAAAATATATAAGAAAAATAATGGTGGGCTTCTTTGAAGAACTATCAAAGACACAGAGAGGTGGTATGGTATATTTTTTGTTCAATTTTCTTGTGACTATTTCTTCGTCTTCTACTTTGGTTAAGACTTTCTGGAGAGCTAAAGAAAACACATACGAGTAGTGTGTATATGAAGAAATTCCTAGAGTAGTCGAGTCGCGTGCCAATTGTAATAATGCACAATTCACTGTCTGTTGTTCCTTTTACCCCGAAAGAGAGATAGATATGAGATACTACTTAGTCTCCTCAGATACTTTTTCGTACAAATAGATACTCTCTCACATATGAGAAACTATTTTACTCGTCGCCGTAGATACTTTATTTATATTATTTTTTTTTTTTTTTGTTTCTTTCCTCACTGCGCTGCGGTGGTATAGATGTAATTGCCTTTGTGTATAATAGAATATAGGTATAGCGATGGAGTATTTTATAGCTTTATTCGATGGACGCGTTTGTTGGGGCTGCTTTGGAAATTAAGGCTATCGAATTGCATTCTTATGGATTGGAAAAGTGAGCTGATGGAGCGGGATATTATTGTTTTTTTTTTTTTTTTTTTTTTTTTTTTTTTTTTTTTTTTTTTTTTGGAGCACATACATACGAATATAGTATAGTTATTCGCGAATTCGGATGAGAGCGTGAACATGTCGATAAATTGTATCTTTAAGTTACTTTAAGAGTGAAGCTAATGTTATAGTTTGGACGAACGAATGTAGGTATAGGTATCTTATAAGAGATTATTACCTATAATATAAGTAAGCTTTGTGTGTTTTGTCACCATTAAGTAAATTGCTAGTGCGGATAAGTTGGGAGGAAAGTATCTTATGACTATGCTATACCTATACCTACTTAACTAACAGTAGAAATTGTATTATTTTTTTGGGTTTTAAAATTAATTTTAATTCAATTAAAGAAATTTAGCTTTAGATAAGATTAAGTACTAAGGCGCTTTTTAGAAAATACTTTTAAATTTTTTAGAATATATATTAACATTAGTTTGAAGACCTGAAAAATATGGAATAAGCATTTTGCGTCAAAACTTAAACATGAATTGAAAGAGGGGTTTTGTATGTTTTTCGAACTCTCATATGAATATTGATGGTTTGAATGAAAGAACAACTTCTGAAGTACTGTTTAGTTACAGAGATTCTTTCTTTAGCCGTACTACACGAATGTGGAACTGGCTCTATTTTTCTCTACCATTTAAATATTTAGAAATTCAGAACTATAGGCTGTTGGTATTTTTAAAGCCTTTCATAGTTTGTTGATGCTCACACTGTCCCAATCATCTTATGTAAGGGAAGGGTAGTGTGAACCCCTTTAGTGCGCTAATTTATGCAAACAAAATAACTTAAATTTGTCAACACTAAGTTTTAAGGCCCGAGTTTTAGCTTTTTCATGTGGGAGCCAACCCGACCATCAGACTCCTTAAGTATGTAGTCTAGTATCCCTAATACATTTAAGCTAAGTTTAAGTTTGAATGTAATAACGCGGCAAATTAGTTGAAAAATCTTCTTTTATTTTTATTTTGTTGGTATATAAAGGGTGATTTTTTAGCTGGTTTGGTTTTGGCAACACTGGTTTTGACAGCTGACGTGTGTTTAGTACCTTGTGTCACTGTCAAACAGCTTCAGTTTGGTTTGCAATTTAACCATGGATCGTCTTACAAATGAACAACGCTTGCAAATTATTGAATTTTACTATCAAAATTCGTGCTCGGTTCGAAATGTTCATCGCGCGCTGCTTCCATTTTATGATCGGCATTCTCGACCTTCTGAGCAGTCTATTCGGAAGATTGTGACCAAATTTCGCACCAAATTTACTTTGTTGGACATTAAACCACCAACACGTTTACG